>CAOJBJ011549589.1:0-14100 GCA_948291685.1 Euphorbia celastroides | reverse complement strand
GTGAATCAACTTGTTGCACATCTTCAAGCTTAGACTTGTTGGATACTTTTGTCTGATTAACCTTAGCAATAGGGTTACCCCCACAAACCATATCAGAGCTCTCAGGCAGCTCAGTGCTGTGCACAGGTTTATCAGATAATTTCTCTGTGGAGCTACATTTGAATTTAACCTGTACAACTTTTGCTTTCAAGCTAGATTTTTCAGCTTCTGAAACTTCCGGTTTGGCGGATAACTTTTTCTTTTGCATCTTGTGATGAGACTTAGCTGAGGGTTCTTGAGAATTGGTTTTTCGAGAGAGCGCATTACATTCTGTTTTTGTTGCAGGATCTTCCCCATATTTAGGACAGTTCTTATTGGTCCTCATATGTCCAAGCTGATACATGAAAATGTTACCGATGAGATTCTTTTGTAATCAAGAAAATTTGAGACAGTTTGGCAAATTATTCACCTGACCACATGCTTCACAGACAAAACTCTCTCTTGTTGATTTCTTCTCTTCAAAAACCTGATACAAGCCTAAATATGAAAAACATTGTCATGTAAGGAAATGTACATACAGTTTCAAAGTACAGGGAATCAATCACAGAACTTTTCAACTCAGGTATGAACACACATAAACAGAGAGAGAGAAAGAGAGGAATAATAATTTCCACTGTTGTTCCAGTCAGCTTGAATAAAGCCCAATTCAGCTATATCATCACATTGGGAATACATCAACTACCCCATGGTTTCTGAACTCGAAAATTTGCAATTTTTAATTTGGGTACAAGGACTTGTCAGCATTGATTGTGTCAAATAGATTAACCCATGTATCATACACTAAAATATTGCAATGAACATTTCATCAACGAGCCAAAGTACATAAAGTGCAAGAAATGGAAAGTCATTATCCTATGTCATTCTTTCCACAAGCAAATGCTAAAATTATATCCTAAAATTGAAATGAACAAAAAGGATGTTGGAGACCACCAAAAATCTACAAGGCTAGCACTAGATATATAGACAAAGTTGAAATGTTTCAACAACTAGAAGGAAGCACTTTCTAAATGATCATCTAGTTAACCGTGATTGTTGAAAATCAGAAAAGGAACTAATGGGGTGGGGGGACTAACACTTCCCACAAATATCAAAATGACTCCAACCAATTGAATTTACCAAGAAAAAATAAATATAAACAATAATGAAAGAAGTTAATGGGGGTGGCTTGCCTTGAGTCCATCGCCCAATGTTTTGACCTTTTCCTTGATTTGATCAGCACCAAAATTCGGAGTGGCAATCTTTTTGATATTTTTATCAAACATTTTTTTACCAAGCATACTCTCTACCGGTGTGAATCCAGATTCCCCTAAAACAAGTTTTGGTTTTTTCTTCTTCTGCTGTTCTGCCTCATCTGATAGATACATTAAAATGTGTCAAACATATCACATCTCTCTCATTGATATTCTAACAAGTCCATCACAAATTGCAGAATCCTATATTATTTCAGGTTGACCACTTGAAACACACAGTAAATAGAGCATATCATCCATGAGTAACCTGCATAGCTCAGCAGCTTCATCTTCAATTTCCTCTTCCGCCTGAGCTTGTGAAGGGCGCCTCCTCTTTTTTACTTTGTCATGCTTGGACTCATAATTATTCTCATCCCCTTCAAATTCCTCCGCATCAAGCAAATTTTCTAGGTCTCCAGCAAAGGAATCCAGTTCAGAATCTCTCTCAATTTCATCACCATCAACAGCAGAGAGTGACTGAACTTGGCGATCCCAAATTTCTTGACACTTTTCTCTTCTCTGTTGCTGCAGCTGCAGATAGGACATTCGGTGGCCACGTGCGTACTTACTAATTGTTTCAGGGTCGACTTTTACCCCTGATGCTGCTTCCTCACTTGAAATGTTTCGTATCATTGCAATTCGCTGCCGCCTGGTTTGTTTTGTGAGCTGTTTGTCAGGAACAGTGAACGTGAGAAGAACCTCGATATGAGGCAAATTGAGTAAATTATACCATTCTCATAGTTTATCATGCATCTTTTTATGCAAGCAAACTATTGCTAATGCATCAAAATTATAAGCTGTAGGGATTTAGATCAGGACACGACACGAAACACAGCGACTTATTCAACAACAGATATACCTATAAACATACACACGCACTAGTCACCTTCTGAACATTATTTCCACATTTACTAAGCTAACAAGCCCATTAGAATCTCTCTACAGCCAAACAACTGGACATAAATATGCTTATGTTAGAACATTGAAACACAAACTTTGTTATGATTCCATAGTAATACATTTGAAATTTTTCAGCTAAGATTCTAAGAACTAGTAAATAACGAACCAACAGTTCAGGGAAGTAGTTTAATCAATCTTCAAAGCAAACTCAGCGGACAGTCCTAGATCACAAAGATAATTACCTGGTTTGTACAAGCAACAAAATTTCTGCTCACGCTCCACGGGGTTATCTGCAATTCCCTTTCTATGTGAGAGGCAGCAGCAAGAGTTATTGCTTCATCAGCAAGCTGACTCATTGCGGTTGATACACTAGTCGGCAAAGTTAGTTTTGTAATTCCCAAGTGCTTAAGTCGATACAAACCAGCTTGCATACTTTCATAGGCACACACCTGACCAAAAAAGCAGGGACTGTCATGTGAAATAAATTAAAAAACACCAATATATGCAAAGCACAATGAATTCTCAAAAAGATAAGAGATATCCTTCCATATTTCAAAACAAAAGCAGATACTTTCAAAGCTCGGATTTATGTTTCTAAAAGAGAAAAGGAGATGCATCTATTCACATATCAACTATGGGACAGCATACCAGCTACTTTAGGAATGGCATTGATCAGAAGGTATTTGAATAAAAGAAGTTAAAGATATAAAAAACAGCCTAAAACAGAAATACAAAATTGCCTTATTGATGATCCACTGATGTAGGTGGCAAAAGATATAGAGCATACATGTACAATCATGTTAGAAAGGAGTACTTACACTATCGAAGACAAACAACTCGGCTTAAACCACTATATAAACACTCTGGAAGCACCACATTACTATGCTTGTTTATATAACCTATGCGGCATTCTGCATTCATGGATTTGTATTTACAACTTGCAGGGTCGAAATAACTTCCAGATACAATTAAGTTAAAGATGCATAGACTTATGAGAAACAAAGAAGAGCTACAGTGTGAAACATTGAGGAAAAAGTTACGAGATACATCATTATTTATGCATCTCCAACCACAACTAAGAAAACAAGATGCACTCCTCAAAAAACAGTACCATGAAACTACAGCCTGTTACATGTCATAAGATTATAAAATCACAATGAAATAATCTCAATAAGATCGGATTTTTGGCTTCCCACTATCCTACAAATATACACTCTACACAGAATCTTCCTCAATCCTTTAACATTTGGTTGTGATTCCATAACACTGCTCTGCAGAAAAGCAATGAGCGCATTTGTACAAAACATTCTTAGAGAATCTCCATTTGCTGGAAGCGCGTGAAAATGTTTAGGATTTGCAACTAAAGGTGACATAGTGCAACTAGAACATTTCGGTTCCTTACCTTTTAAGAAATAACCCTAAATGCTTATTATATCAAAATTTGATGTCCACAGTAGTCAAACATAAAATGGGGCCGTAAAATTTAACATAAAATGCTTATTATAACGTAAAATTTGACTTTACTTTCTTGTTTCCCGGTTGAAGGAGCTACACATGCCCTTAAGTTGGAGTTGTTTCCACAAAGGTTTGTGTTATTCCGAAGTGCTTCAAATGGGGCCTCGAGAAAAGGCTTAATGTTGGGAATTTGGCCTTGTAACTCATTGTAAGAAATGTCCACTGCTGATAAGCCTGATAAACCCGAAAAAGAAGATGGAATTGAACCTGAAAGGGAATTGTGGGACAAGTTCAATGTCTCCAACCTTATCAATCCTCCCAACTGAGGTGGAATCTTTCCTGTCAATGAATTGTAACTCAAATCAAGACTTTCGCTAGAGCGCAAGCTTCCAATTTCGAAAGGAATACTCACTGTGAGTTTGTTCTTGCTGACATTCAAGAATAAAAGCTTTGAGCAGTCACCAATTTGCACAGGAATCAATCCACTAAAACTGTTGGCTGCAATGTCGAGAGTCTCCAGCTCAGACAACATCCCAATTTCTGCAGGAATGGCTCCTGAAAGCTTGTTTCCTCCAATATAAAGTTCAAGCAGCGCCAAATTCCCCAATTCCTTTTGAATGTTTCCTGTAAGTTGATTTGAGGAGATGTCAAGCAACTGCAACTTAGAAGCATTTCCAATTTCAGCAGGTATATTTCGCCAGAGATCATATTCCCTGAAATTTTCAGGGTTGACAAACTAACAAAATCTCCCCATTTCCATGAAAGCTCGCCGGTGAGTTTGTTACCACTTATGTCCAAGTAGGTCAAGTCTGGATAAGTTCCAAAGTCTTCTGATATGTTTCCTGTAAACTGATTGTTCTCAAGGCGAACCCTGACCAACCCACTACAGTTTCTTAGACTTCTGGGAATACGACCAGAGAAGCTATTTCCATAAACAGCAAGACCTTGAAGACGATTTTTAATGCATAGATTATCAGGCAATTGGCCTGTGAATCTGTTGGAATAAATTACAAAAACCTCTAAAGAAGTAAGGTTGTTCATTTCAACTGGAAGATCTCCTGAAAATTGATTGTTTTCGATAAAGAATTTTGTTAATTCTGTCAACATCCCAATTTCCGGTGGTAGCGATCCGGTGAAGTTATTATCACTAAGGTAAAGACCAGCCAAACTTGTTAAGTTCCCTACCGAAGCAGGAATCGAACCAGTGAAGTTACATCTAGATAAACCAAATTCAGTTAGGGATCTCAACATTCCGATTTCTTCAGGTATAGGACCCGAAAGCTGGTTATCGTTAAGATAAAGAGTCTGGAGGTTGGTTAAGTTTCCAATCGAAGGTGGAATTACTCCGGTGAGACTGTTAACAGACAAATCAATATCAGTGAGTGACCTCATCAACCCAATTTCTGCCGGAATTGAACCGGAAAGCTGAGTCATATGGATGTAAAAGACCGGCAACTGGGTTAAATTTCCAACAGAAGGTGGAATAGAGCCGTTGAAATAATTGTTGGATAAGTCGACATAAGTGAGAGATGTCAGCATCCCGAATCCGTTAGGAATTGGGCCAGAGATGTTATTTACAGACAAATCGAGAACAATGAGATTGGATAAGTTTGCAATGGAAGAAGTGTTGGGTTATTTTGAAAATTAAAAAAAAAAGATTTAATTGATTTACCCTTTTATGATTTAAGGATTGATTTAAGATTGAGTTTTAGGAGATTTTATGAGATTCTTAGGGATTTTCAGATTTGGTTTGTTGTGTTTTACTTCTATAAAAAGAGCTTTTATGCTGAAAATAAAAATAGTCTTTCATGTTTTTCTCTCCATGTTTTCTGTTCTATGTTCTTATGCTATGAAAAACATAATAGTGGTACCAGAGCCCCTTTTTTTAAGAGACCTTGATTTACAACCATATGATCCATGACCCGACTTACAACACGATTTATGCCCCGACATACAATCAAATGACTTACAACCCGACTTACAATCAAATGTTTTACAACCTGATTTACAACCATACGATTTACGACCCGACTTACAACCACGCGATTTACAACCCGATTTACAACCACAAGAATGATAACCAGATTTACAACGATGGAGATGATTTACAACTAGCTTGCAATTGTTAGCTGTTCCACCATGTTATGATGCAATAAAACAAAATCAGTGGAGACCAAAAAATCAAATGCCGAAATTGCGATTGAGGAGATACACAACATGATGAAGAAAGATTTCTTTGATATATTTTGTTTCACAGCTTTCAAAATAAGGAGGAGTTTGTTGGGTTATTTTGAAAATTAAAAAAATAAGATGTAATTGACTTAGTCTTTTATGATTTAAGAATTGATTTAGGATTGAGTTTTAGGAGATTTTGTAAGATTCTTATGGATTTTCAAATTTGGTTTGTTGTGTTTTAACTCTATAAAAAAGCTTTTATACTGAAAATAAAAATAGCCTTTCATGTTTTTTTCTTCATGTTTTATGTTTTATGTTCTTATACCATGAAAAACATAACAAGAAGGTTGCCATAAAAGGAATTGTTGCTTAGATTAAGATGAACAAGATTGGGAAAAGAGGCAAAATCAAAACTCTAAGCATACCTTTCAAATTGGAATCCCTAAGAGTGATATTGGAGACGCTTCCTTCTCCATTGCAATGAATGCCATGCCAATTGCAAGGTCTGCCAGAAGTCCAAGAAGACAAAAAGGATTGGCTTTGAGTATCTAAACTGGACTTCCATTGGAGCAGAGCGTCTGCTTCTTCTGCAACTTGAGCAGCAAAAGCGAAGGCAAGGAAGTGAAAAGAGAGGACAGCAATGGCGAAAAGAGAGGGAGCCATTAGTGAGTGATGAATGGAAAATGGTGATAATCAATTGAATTGAATTATTATTGGGGGTTTAAGACTTCAATTGTCGTTATTAAGGGACCCAGAGCCTTCGATTTGGACTTTAAGTCTTTTGTTGACCATCCTGTAAGAGCAAGAGCAAATTGAGAGTCAACTACATATTTTTCTTCCTGCAGTTTATTGCTGTCCATATGTAGCGTGCTATTTTCAAAAGTCAGAAGTTAATTAATATTTGTTTGCCTTGTCATTACAACTAATGTATCTAAGGTCTAATATTCCAGATATCTCATTGGCCCGCAATTTAAGTTGAATATCAGATCATATGGCATAAATGATGTGGTAAAACGAATATTATATTTTGTTAGCTAGGATAGAATATCTATTTAAAGTTATGATTGTTATTTTTTCAAACTAAATTAATGATAAAAGAAATTTAAATATGTTATTAAATAGTTTCTTTGATCATCTAAATATTATTTAATTAACTTTTAAATATTTAATTTAATAGTCTATTTTTAGGTTTTCAAATAGATAACATCCACACAAATTAAAGTATATAATTATAAGCAATTCATTCGAGAATTAATTTGGAATATATTGACTATTTATGTTTAGTGTATTAAGACAATATATAGAATAGATAAATTATTGGACATGCACTTAGACTTATAAATACATAATATCCTTTGCATGTAACGATGAAGACAAAAAAAGCTACGGATTGACAACTCATTTTTCTCGTTTTTGAGCCTATAGTGACGGAAAATAATAGTTAAGTGCTATTAACTTAATAGTTCTTTTTTTATTATTTTATATTATCAATATATTTTTTCAAACAATGAGTTCTTTTATTCAGATTTATTAATTAGAAATTGCATTATATATTGATAAAGTTATTAATTATTATTAAGAAGAGAGAATCTTAATACAACTATTTCGAACGATTTTGACGATAATTCTGAAACTATTAATAAAAAATAACATATAAATTTCATAAATATTCTCTCATGTAATTTTAAGCGTCACTCTCTTGATAATAATTTAGACATCATTTTATTATATTCGAGTGTACTATTTTACATATTACTTTTAAATTATTGACTACTAAATTAACGCTATATTTCTTTCATAGCCGGTCCATAAGAGTGAGGTTGGTGTATCCGCCTAAAACTCATAATCGGAAGGGCATTAAAAAACTTTTCTGAAGAGTTTTCATAAATCATTCGAGAAACGTAAATTTAAATATTCATGCGGTACATTTTAGCTGGTAAACATATTACAAAAATAAAAATAAAAATAAATATACATCTTGAATTCAAGTTTTAAATTCAATTTTCATTATATTTTCCAAATTGAGATACCACTTTTTTTTTAACCTGGAGACATTAAATGTCAGGTCCGACATGATTTCCTTATTCTCCATTCACGTGCATGCTATAAGCGAACTTTGGACCCACTCAACTTCAAGTTAATTTTTTAAAAAATCATTACATAATTAATAAATAATGTACGAATAGCGATTAAATTGATTTTGTGTATGTTTTAGAATAGCATCACATACAGTTTCAAACTAGCGTCAAATAGAATTTGCATATATTTCAAGAGTATGCATTTTAATTGCTTACATAATCGTTACGTGGCTAGTACTGTAATGACAACTAAGCAATTACTTTGTTAATTGGCAAACACATTGCGCCTTCTCATCATTTCAAATGAAATATTACTAATATTATATTTATAGTTGATCTCCCCTCACCATTAATAATGCTTACTCTCCTCGCAATCAAATATTTACTTTGGCTGCTTTTGTTCTTCTTTTTCAACACGAATTCATGTCAAACAATCATTATATTATAACTTACCCACCTAAACCTTGCTAGTATGATATTACTTTTTCATTTTGATAATTAGTATGATATTACTTATCCATGAATTAAATTGTCAAAATTACTTCTTGATTGATTTATATGGCAATGATCAAACACATATATTTCCACTGTCTAATATTCGAATCTATGTTACCTATGAACTAATTGTGTTTAAGAGTTGAGTAAAATTGGAAATATAGAAAAGAAGATTAAAAGGTTATAAACGGCTGAGTTGTTGGAATAAATGAAAAAACCAACAACAAAGTACAAATCAATGTTTCAAAAGTCTAGTTAGACAGTCGCCTTAGGCATGTTTCCATTTACAATGTCCTAAGTAGGGCCAATGTTGCAAAAATCGGCTTAGTGAAACCTAACCAATACTTTTAATTAATACAAGAGTAATCAACCATAGAGACGTATATAGCTTGGTACAATTTTCAATGTGTATGTATAAGGTCTTCGGTTCGAAAGGATTTATTAGATATTAAAGAACATACAAAAGGAATCAGAAAATATAAGATAAAAAAGCTTTGAAATAATATAAATTTAAAAATGAAAATGAAAGAATGAAAAAAAAAACAGGGAATACATTTTTACTTTGCTTGGTCTTTGACGCCTATATTTCATGATTCATCCATTTCCATCAAATACACGGAATGATACGCGCGAAACAAGAGTGAGCAAAGATACAAACATGAAAGAGAATTAACAAGAGCAACGTGTCTATTTATTTATTTCTTTCTTTTTAGTCTCCAGTGTAAATTATGCTACTTCCTCCCACATACTAATTTCAAAGTCTTACTACAATTATCAATTAGAAAAAAAAACAATAGAGTCGCTATTGAGAAAGTGACAAACAGGAGGCCCTCCGGGCTTCACATTCAGAACTTGGAAAGCAAAATGCTTAGGATTCCAATCTGATGTATCCAAATGACACACAACAACTGCTTTAGCCACAGAGCCATCTTCACCTCTCATTGGAACCCTATAAACCTCGGTTTGCTTTATGTTATGGCAATAATACACTGCATATGCATACCTCTCTTTGTGGCACACTATGTTCTTATCATTCCCTCCAATGATTGTGATCTCTTTCTGGATTGTATAAATTTGTTGCTTGTTCTCTTGATCTTTCTCTACTTCATTGTACACCGTTTTAACTTTTTTTCCGAGCCTCAAAACAACATAGTCAACTAAGGCTTCTAGTGAGGCAGCACAATACTTGTCCTCTCCTCTGATGCCCGGAGCCTCACATTCTTTTAGTGTTTGTTTTATGGCTTTTGCTTCCTTTGATGTTGGTTTTATGGAACTGTAGTTCAAAATTTTGGCTAACTCGGAGCTCGAAAAGGGTATCAAATTAGCTGCTGTTTTCGGTAAGAAATTGACACCCTCAGATGATTTAATGAAGATTATGTTCATCTTTTCATAAGGACGAATATCGTCATGCAGGAAAAATACAGTAGATGTGTTGAATGTTTGGTTCTTGGAAAATGTTGTGGCTTCAGGCCAATATCCAATTTTATAGGTCACCCTTCTTGGGGAAACAGGTCTTATAGTCGCTTGTAAGAAATCACTTTTGATTCTTGCATCTGATGATTATCAAATGTTAAAACAAAACTACTTAATTTAATGTACAAAGGAGATATTTATATAAGTAACGCCTTCAAAATAAGACTTTTATACCTACTTTTTTTTTCTAAGAAACACTTTTATGCCTTACTTTAAGCAGAATAGAAAGAATGAAACTAACCAGCAGATAAAAGTTGAAGTAAAGGTGTGGGAATGGGCGTATTTGGAAAGTGAGAATTCCAATACAATTTTGCTGCGGGTAGAGAACCATTACTATTCCCTCTTACAACAGCGACTACAACCTGCAATTACATATACTTTCATTTAATCAAACAAATGACCAAAATATTAATTGAGATGAGGAAAGTACTCACACAAAGCAAAGCAAGCAACTGATGAAAGGTCTCCATAGATCATATGAAACTAGGAAGCAGAAAGAACCACAAACTGATGAAACTGTACAGTTTACAGCACCTAAACGTTATCACAAAATGAAACACACAATTAAGTTAATATCTGCAAATTAGTCAACTACGTCGGCTGACCACGTGGATTCTAATTGTTCTTTTTTCCTCAATAAAGTATACACATTTACACTCTTAATTAACAGACTTCATTTTTATCGGCTTCCACTCTTATGGATTAATTATTTTTAAATGCCATGAAAACAAATTCTATTTTACATATTAGAGCATAATTATTCCATATATTACTATTTATTTTCTTCAAGTATAGTTATTTTATTTTTTATCATTTCATGAATCAAACATACTGTGTATATGTGTTTGTGCGCGTGTGACGACATCCTTATTTCCCCTTAATCTATATATATTTGTAAAAGCAAAGAAGTAATCAAAGACCTTTTTACCCTTACGAATTTTAGAATAAAAAATTATCAACTAATATATGCAAACTAATATAGCTCTTAATTTTTGAAATGAATAATTATCAAGCAATATATATGCTATAAATTTATTTTTTAAAATTTAGTTTTTGTTATTGATTTTATTTGATTTTGTTTGTGATAATCTTATTTGAAATAAAAATTAAATTATATATTATCACTTAGGCCTTATTATGAATAATAATTTAACATTTTTAGTGATTAATCCGTGCGATGCACGGGGACTACGCACTAGTTAACTTTAAAGTGAATGCAAAAAAGAAAAAACAACTCTAATGTCGGCAAATTGAAGGCTATTTTAGATTATTTTATTAGTATCATACATTCAATATTGTAAATATTGTAAATTTGGAAAAACCAAAAATACATCAAGTGTCGGCAAATTGAAGGCTACTAATTGGCTATTGTTGCAACCACGTACATTGTAAATCACGTCCAATAAAAGAAGAGCTAAAAAATTTTCTTTCAGAATGAGGGCGCAACAAAATGGTTTTTATAAGGGTTGGAGGCTTTAGGGGGTGTGTATATATTCTGAGAGTTTCAAGTCATTGATGTATTGAGATTTAAGGTTTGAGCGTTAATTTTTCTGTTTTTTTTGTACTTCTTCATTTTATAAATATACTAGCATAGTACTCTTGCGATGTACGGATATGTCATTTAAACTCATTTGATTAAATAATCTAATTTTTTTTGTTTTTTATGAATTAATTTATAAATAACTAACCATAAATTATGTTTGAGATAATTAATTGATAATTTTGTTAAAAAATTAATTAATAATTAACTACTGAAAATGAAATTTATGAGATAATTAATAGATATATAATCATTTAAAAATATAATGTTAAAATAGTAATTTATTGTTTTTTCATTATATTTACAAGTATTTTTATTAAGATAATCTTGTTCATAACTTAGTCACAGGTCAGGCTTCTCACCTCCTCACAAATGTATTTAGTAGGATTCAAGCCATAACTCTTCTGTAATAAAAATATATATTGTGTTGCACTACAATATTTTTGCTAACAAACACATTTGTTTAACTATGAGAGAAGGTTGACTAACAAGACGATCTAGGGTATAGGAGATGTTGTGATGCAAAATTACACTTGAATTCATCTTTTTTCTAAAGAAAACATTTGTGAGATACCATTATGCCAATAAATGAAGTGTTAATAATTTTTGGATCAAAATTAGTCAGCAACTTCCTCTATTCTTTTCTTAGAAAATTTAGGCTCAGGATAACACTCAAAGTCAAGCCAACCTTTCTTTTCTTTAGAAATTTTAGCACAAGTTGCGAGTCAAATCTAACTTGTTAGGTCATGTCCAATTGTTACTCCATTTTCTTCACTCTAAACTATATTTTCTACACTATTTACTCTATTTATAGAGTTGCTATAGTAGTGTAACTCCAACCAATTACTCTATTTTCTACTCCAAATCTTTTCTCAAATAATATTAAATTATTATTATATTAACTTTTATAATCAATAATAAAGTTCAACTATTATATTCTAAAAAGTAAATCATAAAAAAAAAGAAAAATAATAAAATAATCATTTGAAGAAATAGAGGAGGATAATAGACACTCCATATTTGGAGTAAAGGGGGGCTAACTCCATTTTTGGAGCATGAATTTAGAGTAAGGTTGGATTTCAACCCTACTCCATGTTTGGAGTAATTCTAAATACAGAGTCTCATTGAAAACGCTCTAAAAAACCAATTGTCCTTGTATAGATTGCTTGATCAATGGAGCGTCAAACATTAATCTTAGCAATCTTCATTCTGCAATTGACATGCTAAAATCAACAACAAATACTTATATTGTCGCACAAATCAGCCAAAAGCCATCCAACACACTAAAAAGAACTTGAACATCCAATGTGTGATTCTTTTATTTTAGGGATAATTATAAAATCATGCATTATGTTTTGATTTAGTAATAAAAAAAAGTATGTGTTTTAAAAAATTAACAAGTAAAGGCTCTTTAATTCTAAAGTATGTCAAAAAAAATGTGGTTAATCGTGTTCATTTTGTGATGAAATTTTTTAGAGTAGTTAAGAAAAATATAATACACATTTGTTCAAAATTTTGAAACTTTTTAAAACGAGTAAATATTTTTTTATGATTTTTAATTTTTATTATTATCAATTAAAAATAAATAATTCTACTTTTTAAAAAGTTTCAAAATTTTACATTAATGTATATTATATTTTTGTTAACTAACATGCAAAATTTCATCGCAAAAGGAATTTGAGTACCTCATTTCGTGATATAATTTAGTATTTAAAAACTCTTTATTTGTTAATCTTTTGAAAACATAGACCTCTTTTTGTGAAAAAAATAACACGAACTCTTTTTTGTTACCGAGCTAAAATACAAGACATATTTTTCTGATTATTCTTTTATTCTAACTAGTCTATGCTAAAACTGAAGCAACTCACTTTTTTTAACCAACTTTTTTTATTGTAAAAACTAAATTTGAGTGGACCCAAATGATACTGTTGGTCCCCGTGCGCTGTGCGACGAAGCCAGTCGTGTCTCAGCGGAAGTAGAGTTCCTCGCTGACGCTGACACCGGCGCTGAGAGTTTGCACTGTCAGCGCGCTGGTGGTCTCAGCGGCACTGAGAAGGGGGTGAGAGACAGGCCCTGTAAGGAAAATTCACAAGCGAGATTTATCCTGGTTCGGCAGCTCGTGCCTACTCCAGTCCTCGGATACCCTCTCCGAGCTTTAGTCCATTAGTGTCTCCAGCGGAGAAGCCTTCTTACAAGAGTTTTCCAGAGAAAGAGTACCCTCCTCTCTCTCCTATTCTCTCACAGAGCTTTCCAGATACAAGGTACCCTCCTTCATATCCTATGCTTTAATCCCTGAACTGATGGATACCCTTTCCAACAGTCGACTCAGTGTACTCGACACTATAGCTTTTCACGTGAGTGAAGAAGCTTTTTACAACAGATATACAATTGGTTGTTCTATCTATATTTCTCTCTCAAAGTGTTTTCTAGTTTGGTGAGAGCTTGACGAGATATGGTCTTCTACCGGATTTCTTTCTTCTTGAAAGGAATTCTCGTCTATTTTCTTTTCTTCGACCTTCTCTCTTTTTATACACGAATTCAAATATAGCCGTTGCAACCTTAACGTTCAAATTTGCTAATCCGAGATTAAGCAATTTTCCCGTTTCCTCACAACGAATACTTTTGAACTGGATTAAGACTTTGTAGAATGGTCTTTGTCTGCAATCTTCTGAATTCTTGAAGCTTTGACCTTGAGTTGTTGGATTTTGATTGGTGC
>CAOJBJ011549433.1:0-13809 GCA_948291685.1 Euphorbia celastroides | reverse complement strand
TCATTTTGATTTCCAACTTTTAAACGGTCATATCCTTCAAATCGTTGATTTTTTTGACACGATTCTTTAGAATATTTTGTTCGTTATATTTTTATCTTTAAAACAAGATCCATGATGATATACTTTCGACGAACTTTTTTTATGTTTTTCAAATTGTTATACCGTTTTTGAAAAGTATATTATAATATGTTATTCCAAGAATATAACGTGTTATATACAAGATATAACATGTTATATCTTTGATATATTAGCATATATAACATGTTATAAAAAACAATATAATGTGTTATATTTATATCATAATTATAACATGTTATATCATAATTATATTATAATTATAACATGTTATATATAACCTTTTTTTCCCTTTTTCTCTCATTTTTATTTCTCTCTTTTCTTTCCCCTCTCTCTCTCTCTCTATCTTTCTCTCTTTTCTTTGAATTTGCAAACAAGCTTTTCCAGCAACTCCGGCGGTGGACGACGGCGACTCCGGCGAGCAGATTTGGATCCGGGCTTCAAATCTGGCCGGCTCGACAGCGGGTTTTGACCGTGGCTGAAAATGGCGGCGGTTTCCGGTGGCGGAGGGGCTTCGAGGGTTGAGAAATCACCAGATATGGTGATTTTTCGGCGGTGGGGGGCGTCAGGGGTGGAAGGACCGACCACTCGGCTGCTGAACAGAGGCGGTTGGCGACGGGATGGCCAGATCTGGCCGAGGAAGAGAAGCGGCAGGTGGAACGGAGGGTGGCCGAGGAGTTCCGGCGCGCTGAACAATGGCGAAAACGTCAGATTTGGGCGGCGGTGGTAGGTGGAATGGTCGGATCTGGGCGGCGGAGCGGCGGTGGTAGGTGGAACGATCGGATCTGGGCGGCGGAAGGTGGAATGGAGGTTTTTGGGCGGGACGACAGCGAGGCGGAACGGCTGCGGGACAGCGTGGCGACGGGAATTCGCCGGAGGAGAAAAGGGGAATCCCGTAAAACTTGTAATATTTTGTACTGAACTCTTATTTTTATAATTATTTAATTGGGGGCTAAATTTATACATGGGGAGTTGGGTATTTTTGTGAACTGTCCTATTTTATATTAGTAAGTAAAGAAGCACTTTTGCCGTAGATGGATGCGTTCACTTTTTGGAGTAATACACATGATTAGATCTAATAATTTAGAGTAAAAAGTAATTTTAAAAACCACTTTAATAGTAGTGACCTAATCTTGATATCCAGCCATGGGTAATACCCATTGGCAACATTTGCTAGTATATATAGTATCCCTTCGTGACGACAAGTTTGATCTCTGAAAATATGAATGTAGTAAAATTAATCGGGACTCAGGAGAGTCGTTTCGTATATAAACCTCTACAGTACTTGACTTATATCAAGCTATCGGTGGATTGTATACCAAAGATGAAAAACAAATAAAAAATGTTAAAAATTAAAACTTGGTTACTGAAATTCTCATGTCCCCGTCGAATTCATTAAGCATCATTTGCAACTCTATTAAAAGGGCATGCAAAATGCTTTAGAAGTGCACTATTCAAGGTAATTTTGTATTTAAATTGAGATTTTGTGTGAAATGACTTTATATTCAGAATTTACGTAATATGAAATGGATTTTAATTAACTATTTTTAAAAGTAATTTTATTCTAAAGTTTGAGATACATAAAAAAAAAATTTAGCGTAAAAAAAGAATTTTTAAGTAGATGCATGTCAAATCAAACTTAAATATTATTTAAAGTTATTTTCAACTCTGAGGATTGGGTCCAAATTGATACCTATAAGTGGGCGGTTCCCTAGTAATTAACAATGAATAAATATCAAATACATACAAAATCCCCTGAAATTGGTTAAATTTTTGAGATGTCCCTTTAAAATTTCTAAAGGTAAAGATACATCCTTAAAATTGGCAAAAAAGCTTATTTGAACCCCTGTACGTGACTTGTGTGAATGAGACATGGAAACTGACGTACACGCGCTATGACATGGATGCCACGTTGATTTGAGATTTTATGGTCAATGCCACGTCATAAAAAGTCAAAATTATTATTTTAAATTAAAAACTATTTTAAACCCTAAACTAATACAAGCCCCTTTATTTCACGCTTAACAACATCGACCCCCTTACCTCCTTCAGGAATTCGTACTCGTAAAAAGTGACAGGAAATTCGAACGATTAGAAGAAAATCGTGTGTCGTGGGTGTAAGGGCAATTTGAAAAGCAAAGATTGATGCGTGAAGGTTGATAGCGTCGTTCTGATTACAGAGAACGGTAAGGGTTTTTGCTTTCTACCTATTTGAACAAGAATTGGTTGGTTTTTTGCAGTAATCTTACCTGGGCAATAAATTAGTTTTTGTATAATTTAATAGGGTTTGAAATATGTGATGGAAATTAGCTTTTGATTACTGCGTGGTTAGGGTTGCAATTGATATTTCAGAAATCTACACTTTTGTAAACTATTTGGAGACTTAATGTTTGGAAAAGTGAATGCTACAAATAATGAATGTTATAAATGCATTGAATAGTAGTTGAAATAGTTATTGTTGTATTTGTTTTTGTCAGGATAAATGGCAATTGGCATATTCTTTCAACATGGTGGTCAGTTGGTGAGTAGGAAGGGGATTATTTATTACAAAGGTGGGGAAATGGACACAGAACACATGTTTGATGAAGAGAAGTTAAGTAGATTGGAACTGTTATGGGTTGTTTGGGCATTGGGATATGAGATGTGTGGGGGGCTGTACTTCAAAGCATGTGATGGGCAATTTTTGGAGTTATGCAGTGACCAAGATGTGACCAAGTATATATATATATATATTTTTTATGGTTGTGACCAAGTATATTGAATCTTTAGGGAAAGATGAAAAAGCAAATGTTTATGTAGATTCCCCTTATGAAGAGTTGTCAAAGTGGAAAAGAATAGATGACACACTTAGAGGGGCCCCACAAAGCTAGGGCAACAACAGTAGAAATATCTAACATGGTTGTAAAAAGAACTCCAAAAAGTGATGGGAAGGAGTCTGCTGCAGAAAAACAGACTAAGGCTTATAATACAGCTGAAAATGGAGAATCTGATTCAAGCAGTAAAAGCGAGAGTGCAGGGTCTGAAGATGAAGATTTTGAGGTGGATCTATCAGATAATGATAATGGCGAAGCTGAAGTAGATCCAGAAGTGAGCAAAATAGTGAAAAAGGGAAAAAAAAGTTGAGGCTAGAAAGATCAAGGAAGCGCAGTAACGAACTCCAACAAAACTCTGTTCAGCTAGAACCAGTGGTAATAGATAAAGGCTTAGAACATTATATTAACTCAGGGAAGGGGTACTCTGGGTTAGTAGCTGGTGATGAGGACTATATAGGGAGTTCTGACATAGACGGTTTTGCATCAGATGAGGAGTACAAAAGTGGTGGGGAGATTCAGCAAACTAGGAGGAGGAAAAAAAGTAGAGTTTACTATGATCCCAATTGTGAAGAACCATTGTGGGAATTAGGGATGGTTTTTAAGAGTGTAACTCAATTTAGAGAAGCCGTTGCTTATTATTTTGTGATGAGAGGTGTTCAAACATATTACCAGAAGAATGATAATGATAGAGTAAGAGTGAAGTGCTCTTATGTTCACAGTAATGGGGACAAGTGCCCATGGCTATTATATGCAAGTGAAGATGGGAAAAGTGGGGACTTTGTAGTGAAGAATTACCATCCAGTCCATTGTTGTGTGAAGCAAAGCAGGAACACATTTTGTGATGCCAAGTTTATTGCCAAGCATTTTAGAAATGATATCATTTGAAGTCCTAGCATCAAGATGTGGAGATTGCAAGAAAAAGTGAAAGAGAAGTTCAAGGTTTACACGACAAAGTGGATTTGCAGAAAAGCAAGGTCAATAGTGGTTAAGTCAATGGTTGGAGACAACAAAGAGGAGTTCAAAAGGCTCTATGATTATAGGGATTGTATCTGCAAACGAACCCTGGGAGCACTTGTCTAGTGGATGTGAACATAGAGGGGAGACAGGGACACAAATATTCAAAGGCATGTATATATGCTTTGCAGCTATGAAAGAAGGGTTTAAGCACGGCTGTAAGAGATGTATTGGTGTAGATGGGTGTTTTATGAAGGGAGTACATAAAGGCCAACTATTGGCTGCAGTAGTAAAGAATGCTAACAACCAAATATACCCCCTAGCTTGGGCGGTAGTTCATAATGAGACTGCAGAGAGTTGGACCTGGTTTATTGACCTACTAATTAAGGATTTGAGTCTAGGAGATGGGACTAAGCTGACAATAGTCACAGATATGCAAAAGGTATGTCTTCCTTCATTGCTTTTTAAATGAAATTTGTATTCTGAAATGCTGAAATTTTTGTTCTGCAATTATATTGACTTTTAATTACAGTTGGCTGCAGTAGCTAAGAATTTACTAAATGCTGAAATTTGGCTTGTCACTATTTGTGTAGTGGAGTGATGTTGCAGCTTGTTTTTCTTATGACAATGTTGTTGCATTATAGGGATTAGATAAAGCTGTTAGGGATTTGCTACCAAATGCTGAACATAGAGAATGCGCAAGACATATCCTAGCTAATTGGTCTAAGAAATGGAAAGGGATAGAGAGAAGGCAATGCTTTTGGAGGTGTGCAAAATCAACCTTTGAGATGCAGTTGAGGGGTAATTTGGACGAATTGAGTAAGTTGGGTGATGCAACAATAGTGCGGGATTTGTTGAGGTATGACCTTGATCGATGGTGTAGGGTCTACTTCAACTTTGATAGTGTGTGTGACACCATTGATAACAATTTTTGTGAGACATTTAATGGATGGATTTTAGGACCTAGGCATTAGTCCATTATAAGCACGTTTGAAGAGATTAGGATCATGATGATGAGGAGACATACAGACATGTTGCAATTCCCTAACACATGGATAACTAACATTTCACCAATGGCATATGATATTCTAGATAAGAATACATCAAGGACAATGAATTGTAGCATAATTTGGAATGGAGATGATGGATATGAAATTGCAGATGGGTGTTACAAACATGTGGTATCCTTGGCCAATAAGCGTTGCAGCTGTAGGGCTTGGAACCTGAAAGGGATACCGTGTCCCCATGCCATAACAGTAATGCACACAAAAGGACTAGATCCACTTAACTTTGTTGACAAATTCTACCACAAGGACACCTTCAAGAAAACATACAATTTCTTTATCCAACCTATGCCAAACATGAAGATGATCCCTGAAAGCTCAAACCCACAAGTAGAACCACCTCCAATAAAACCCCTCCCTGGAAGACCAAAGAGAAACAGAAGAAAGCCCCGAGATGAGCTGAAAAAATTTGGGAAGGCTTCTAAAAAAGGTGGACATGTGACCTGTGGTTATTGTAAGGAGAAGAACCACAATAAGACAAGTTGCTCTAAAAGAAAAATTGATGAAATGGCTCAGGTATAAAGCATTTATAGTCCTTGATGTCTAATGTGATACACATTAACTCAGTTTGCAGATGCATTGTTTTGTATGCAGAGAAATGGTGATGGCAATCCCAAAGCTCGAATCCAGCATCCAAAGGACCACCTTCTAAAGGAAAGAATGTAGCAACTGCTCCTAAGGTAAGTGGTTCGGTTTGGTATATGTTTGAATAATTTCATCACGAGTTACTTATGTTATGTGTATGAAGACATCTCAGGTTAGTAAGAAAACCACTCAAGCTACCAGTAAAACCAAATCAGGATATGGGGTTTTTATTTCAGAAAGGACAGGTTGGACATCTTTACAGGTATTGAAAAAAAATAATATCCACTGCTTGTATGTTAACGTGTTTTCAAGTGCAAATTTTAATTATTGTTAGTTTGGGCATTATGCAGAATGGGAATCCGCAACAAAATAGGGTGATTCAATACGGAGCTAGCACCTTAAAAAGTTCTGCTGTTGTCACAGGGGGCCTTGGTTTTTAGCCAACCAAGAGAAAATGGAAAGGCAAAGACGTAGTATTTCAGGATGATTTGTTGTATTCGAAGGCTACGAAGAGAGCTGAAAATGCACAAATTTCAACCCAAATGAGACAAAGGTGCAACTCAGTGTCTTCCAGCCACTGAACAACAGAAGATGAGAGCGGCTGCCAATAAAGCTAGAGCAGAAAGAATTTTAGCTTCGAGGATTCAAGGTGGGACAAGCAGTCAACCAGCACCTACAAAGACTAGCCGTAAAGCATCTGCTGCAAATTCAACATCACAACCTACACAACAACCAAATTGGAAAATATGAATTCTGTTGTTTTCATATTGGAAAATTTATTATGTTTTGGATAATTAGCTATGGATTCTGTTAGAAAGTAACTAATTTGGTTTGGGGTTTTGTGAAGCAATAGATGCATTGAATTTGTTACATTACAGATGTGTCTAATTTAGGATAATGTTGGATTCTGGGCAATGATATGAAGCTTACTGTGTTCTTATGATCTTTTGTGTTGAGTAATGTTGTTCTGCAATTTTTATACTATTCATTATTAATCATAGCCTGCACTTTTGAGTTCTCACATTTTGAAGCACGTGATATTTTTTCAGCAAGCACAAATTACAGTCAACTAAGTCAAATCACTTGTCTCTGTGCACTTTCAATTAATTTTTTTAACCTTTACTCTTCACGCGCCTATTAAAGTTCTGTGCAATTCAAACGCTGCCATGTCACGGGCAGGGGGGTTCAAATAAGCTTTTTTTGCCAATTTTAAGGGGTATCTTTATCTTTTAAAATTTAAGGAGAGCATTTCAAAAATTTTCCGAACTTGAGAAGTTATATATGCATTTGGCCATAAATAAGATATGGGCGAAGAGTGTCGAAATGAAAAGTTGGCGTTGGGGAGTAGCTGAAAAACGCCGAAAACGACGGAGTAACAGTGATTTAAGAATTTTTCCACCTTTACTATTACTACCCTTCTTTTGTCAATCGATTTCTCTCTTCTTTTTTAGATCCCCAATTTCTCGTTCCGTTTTTACACAATCTCTGTATCTGCGTTTCCTTCGATTTTACCCGTATTAGATTCCCCAAACCATGTTTCTTCTAGATTGGTTTTACGGCGTTCTTGCTTCTCTTGGATTATGGCAGAAAGATTCTCTTCTTAGGCCTCGATAATGCCGGCAAAACTACTCTCCTCCATATGTTGAAAGACGAGGTAACTTTGGCCCAATTTGATTTGATTTTCTCTTTAGTTTTCTGGGTTTTATGGAAGATTGAATATGGGATCTGGTTTGCAGAGATTGGTTCAGCATCAGCCGACCCAAAATCCGACGTCGGGGGAGCTGAGCATCGGCAAAATCAAGTTCAAAGCTTTTGATTTGGGCGGCCACCAGATCGCCCGCCGCGTCTGGAAAGATTACTACGCTAAGGTTTTCGTTGATTTCTTTATCTGATTTGTCTTGTCTCTGCTCTTAGTTTTTTAATTAGAGTTCAAATTTGTTGTGGTTTGATTATTTTTAACTATCTATTAGTGGAGAAGGTGATTATCAATTGGATTTTAATCTCCATATATGAATTACATAATTGTGCTATGTGAAGAGTGAATTGATGATAGATTGAGAATTAAGGTGAACTTCTAAAAGCATTATGACGCGGTTTCTCTGCTGTTAAATTGATGCCTACACTTAGGTCTGTTTGGGATTTTTGTCCCAATAAGTTGTTCACTTGTTCTTACAATTTCATCAGAAGTTAAACTTGGCCTTTAAACAATATATTTTGGTTCTTCATACTACTCAGTTAAGAATTGTCTGATCATCCTTCCCTAAATCAAAATCTGCTGCTTTCCCCGAAAGCTTGAAAATGAAGCTTTTGGGGAAAGCAATAGTTTACCTCACTCCAATGATGTTTGTTATTTCAATTGCTTGAAATTGAATCTAATTCTTTCATAACGTAAAGTTTGGGAGGAACCAAGTCTGCTGGGTATATGTCTTAGCTCTTTTTTCTGGGTGAAATGGGGTTGCGTCTAGTACCTAGCTCATGTGCTAATGTTTTTTCTTTTCTAATTTTGATTGTTACGCGCAAAAGTACTGGCTTTGTTTGTTTTCCTCATTTTGATGGAAGCAGAAATGAGAACTTGGATCTTACTATTTTCAAGATGCTTGTCTTGGTTTATTTTTTATGCAGATTCAGGTAACAGTTTCCAATTCATCGATTGCTATTTTCGAATACAACCCGTGTGAAATTTCCTAGGCTTTAGAATATTGTGCATTCATATTTGTTTCATCTGAATACCAAGATTAAGACTGTTAAGTTTCACTGGTTGCACATTTTCGATGCTAGAACGCTATATCAGTAACTGTCCAAACAGGGCTAGTAAAGAACCCCATACAATAGTCAGAACTTTCTAAGCCACTGAAATATCTAAATACCGAATTGAGATTTAGTTCTGTTTTAGTTGGTGTCAAGAATTTCAGATTTCAAAGTTATCGAAATATCTACAGTGCAGTTGCTATTGAAGTGAGATTAGACTTGTCTTAAAAGAACCGAAGCAAACACTTCTCTTCTGAAACAGGTGGATGCAGTTGTTTACCTGGTGGATGCCTTTGACAAAGAAAGATTTGCAGAATCAAAGAAGGAATTGGACGCTCTGCTTTCAGATGAATCCCTAGCCACTGTCCCCTTTCTCATTTTAGGCAACAAGATCGACATCCCCTATGCAGCTTCAGAAGACGAGCTTCGTTATCATCTAGGCCTCACCAATTTCACCACTGGCAAGGGCAAGGTCAACCTTACTGACTCTAATGTCCGCCCCCTTGAAGTTTTCATGTGCAGTATTGTTCGAAAGATGGGATATGGCGACGGCTTCAAATGGGTCTCTCAGTATATCAAGTAGGGACAAAAAGATTGAATCTTTGTAATTCTTTTTCGGAGGTTTCGTTTTTTTCGGTTTCTTTGTGTTGTCATTTTTGCAGTGTCTTGTTATGAATAGATTATGGTTGTTTGTGTTGGACATAAGGGTTAATTACAGTTAGTTTAAAGCATTTGATTTATCTGTTAGATACTGTGGAAGTGGTGATGATGAAGAACAAGGTTGCATGCCAACTAGTTTTGTTTTGTGGGTTAATAAGGTATCATCCCCAAAATCTGGATATTAATTGTTGATTCAAAGTTTGAGAAACTAGCACCGTTTATCTCAATAACTCAATCTAGCTTCATGTTATGCTAGTTGTAACTTGTTGAATCAATAAGGATGAAATAATTAAATCGTATGATAGAATGGTCGTGTAAATAAGGTGGTATGCCACATGCGTGAAAGGTTATGGCAATTGGCAAATTAACCAAATACTCGAATAAAGGCCCACTATTAGACTCGACACATAAATACAAAGCTTCATTTGTTTTAATAACTAATAACAGCTTTGCTTTATCTTTCATGGTTTTTTTTATAGCTCATCAAAACCATCCTTAAATTGACAGTTCTTGTAAGTTATCATCCCAACTTTCAAACATTTCACTTTGCCCCCTCAACTTGGTAAAACGTTTCACTTTTCTCCCTCATCACCACGTGTCAACTTCTGATTGGTTAAAGAAAAATAAAATATTTGAAAAATCCACGAATCATGATTCAATTCCTTCTTTCCTCCCGTGTTTTTTTCAATTTCTGATCAAGTCACCTCTCATTGCAGCACATCAAGTTAATAATTTCTCAAATTAACTTCATTCGCTTGACTTTCAAAATTGAAAAAGAAAAGCTCACGATTATGTAAATTTTAGAATATCAACATGCATTAACTATATGTCGTTCATCTTCTTCTTTCTTCTCTCTTTTTCATGTGTTTTAAGATTTTAATGTAAAAACGAGTTTGAATGGTATGATACCCTTCACACTGGTTTAATTATTGAATTTTGGTGATTTAAAAAGTTTGAACCTAGTATAATGAGCATTATGTCATAATAAGCGATACAAAGGGCTTTTAAACCTGATTTAATGCCCTTTGCATCAATCTGATTTGTTCACTTTTCTTTTTAATAAATTTGGGTCTAATGCATCGAAACTCCTTTAAAATTGTCCCGAATAACCCTCGCCTCTCTAGACTTTCAAAATTTGCTCTCGCCCTCCTCAACTTGTTCATAAGAGCCTCCCACCCCCTCAAACTTATCTAAAAAGTGTCTTTAAACCTAGGAATTCCACATGTCAATTTATGGTTGGATGGAAAAAAATGAAATTTTTGAAAATTCAAGCCAATTTAAAGTCGACACGTGACTTTTAAGGGGCAAAGTGATGCATTTTTGTAAGTTAAAGGGGGCTAATAGGTACATTTTTGCGAGTTCAGGGGGACGAGAGGAACTTTTGAAAGTTCAAGTGAGCGAGGGGCTATTCGGAACAACTTCAGGGGAATCCTGAGTCATTAGTCCATAATTTAAGTTTGGTATAAAGGACTTCATACCTCAAACATCATTGACTTCGTTTTCTACTTGCTTTTATATTAACCTTTATACACATCTAAAAATTAGATAAAAAGGGCTTTACATCTTAAGTACTTTTGACTTCATTATTTGTTTGCTGGTACAATGACCTTTAACCTTTATAAAGGGGCTCCATGCCTTAAATATACTTGACTTCAATCTTTGTTTGCTGATATGATGACATTATAATTCATCTAAAAATGAGATATAAAGGGCTTTGTATCCCAAATATCTTTAACTTCATTGATTTGATTACTGGTATAATAGCCTTTCTACCTGGTGATTGGCTATTTGTTTATGTTTGAGTTTTGTTATAATAGCTATTATACATGTTTCTTATATTTCAATATTTATTGATTTTCTTATTTCTTGTATTTTTGTTGTTGTTTTCTTTTCTTCTTTCTATTTTTCATCTTGTTTCATTCTGTTTGTAAACAAATATCTAAAAAAATGAAGAAAAATAACAAAAAAAGAGAAGAACAATGAAAGTGGCTAGGATACAGAAAGAATTAGGGTTGGAATCGATATTTACTTGAAGAAGGAAATCGTGAATCGCTTGAAGGAAAATGGAGGGGAAAGGAAAAAGGAAGAATCACTAGTAAGGAACAGGGAAAAGTTATTAATTGCTAAAAAGATAATTAATTCGCATCTTTGAATATTTAACGGATAAAACTTACAGGCGTTTGGTTTGTGTAAGATAATAGAAAGGGAATCAGAAAAGTAAAGGAAAGATTTAGTGTTTGATTGCTATAGTCGTTTGGACGTATAAGGAAAGTTCATATTAATCATATTTCTTTATCAGCTTTTAATATTAAAAAATGATTATAATTATCAATAATTATTAATTATTAGATAATAATTTATGCATTAATGATTAATAACTAAATTTTTCAATTGAATATGAATATTTTATAACAATTATTTGATATAATATTTATATTAAAAAAATTGTTACATGTTAATATATATAGTTATTATTATCGTGATTAATGTTTTATTATATTAATATATAGTATATACACCATTATATAATTATCTCACTTTAATGCATCGTTCCATTATTGACATTTATAATGTATAAATATTATTATTTTTATTATTAATTATGATTATAATTTGTATTTATAAAATATTATATAATATATTATTATTAGATAAAAGTAATAGAAATGAAGAAAGAGAGTGAAAAATTTTAGGGAATAGAGGGGATGAGATGAGGGTTTTTGGATAATGGAATGAAGCAATCTATTCCTTTTTCTTTTCCTAAATGTCTCAAAAACAAACGCACATTTAAAGATTAACGATTTATTTTCACCTAATTTACGAAATGTCCACTCCAAGCGAAGCCTTGTTTCTATCTCGGACAAGTTTGAATTATTTTCTAATTTATTAGGAGCATTATAAAGAAACTTGTTTATGTTTTTTTGTATAAGTCAAAGTAACACTTGTACACACAATTGAGTACATATGACCACAATTTCGGTACTTAGTTTTAATATCTAAATCTAAACCTTATACAGGGTAGAGTGACCAGTTTCGGTTCCGGTTCGGAATCGTCGACTCCAATTCCAGCTTAGAAAAGGTTTTTACCTAGTTCAAGTAAAGTTTCGGTTTTGATTTCGATTCTGGTTCAAAGCTCAATGTATGTAAGAATTTAATATTATATATTTAGTTTTTAATAAATTTTAGTTTCAAACATGTGAGTTTTGATTCACGTTAACATTAATCATGTTGCATAAAACAATATAATTAAACTTATTAAATATATATTTTTTATTTAATTAAAATAAGATTTAATTAAATTTCTCTTAAACCATTCGAATAAATCATTACAAATGTTATATGTCAACATTCAGCTACTAATTTATTGTTTTATAATAATACAACTTAATTTTAAAAATAAATGAGAGAAATAAATTATAAATATTAAAAAGAAAGAAAAAATTTGCACAAAAAATTTAAGAATTAAGTAACGGGTAATTTCACCTAGTTTGTTGCTAAACTTTATATATCTTTAAACTACCGGTTCTAGTTGAAGTCTAATTTGATCATATTTTTACTAGATTTTATTTCGATTTCGTTCACTTCAACTCATTTGGTTGTACATTTATTTTGTCATTTAGTTTGAATTTAGTTAGAAGTTATTGTAAATAAATTGTAAGAAGCAACACGCAAGGTTAAAAGTCTCGTTCACAAAAAAGTTCCAGTTCTCTTTTAACATTTTCAATTTTGCATATTTTAAATATTTATCAATCATTTCCTACTTTTCTTCAATTACTTTACTTGGATGGCTTCTATTACGTCGTACATCTTAAGTGCTACCACACGTCACACGGTCAGACTTTTAAAACCAACTATTGAACTTAGAAACACGTTCAATATTTATAAAGATTTTTCACCAGCAAGTAATTCATGCATATTTTTGAAATGATAAACAAAATTACTTCTCCATAGAGTAACTCTCACAAATATTTTTTAGAATAGCAGATATTTGAACTTAAATTATAGTATGATTCTCTCTTCACGGTTGCATTATACATATTGTATACTTGATTTTATTAGAAATCTGAGTAGTAAATTCAATATGATTTTAATGTTAAGAAATTCTGTCTAGGTAAATATTTACCTTGTTGTCATTGTTTGATATTGAAATAACATATTTAAATTCAAATTAGCTCGTCAATTTTACTATGTTGCTCTTATCCATATTAAATGTCAAATTAAATGTGTTATTATTAGGTTTAATGTATACAGAAGGGTCTCAACTTGTCTCAAAAAAACCTTCTACCTTTCCTAACTTTTAATGTGATCTCGTAAGGGACTCAACTTTTCAAAAGTGGGTTAAAGAAGGGTCTCTATACTATGTGTCAATATCTGGTTAGTTTGACTTTTTAAAGTTGTCATTTTTTTTTATTTTTCTTTCTTCAATCAGAATTTGACACGTAGCACGGAGGTCTTTTTTTGACCTACTTTTAAAAATTGAGACTCTTTTAAGGTCATATTAAAATTGGAAGAAGTAGAAGATTTTTTGAAACAAGCTGAAACCTTTTTTTATACATTAGACTTTACTATTATAAAGTATAAACACAATTGTTGGTCCCCGGGCGCCTTAAGCCAGTCGTGTCTCAGCGGAAGACTTCGTAGTTTCTCGCTGGAGCTGACACCGACGCTGAGAGTTTGGACTTCCAGCGCGCTGGTGATCTCAGCGGCACTGAGAGGGACGCGAGAGACAGGCCGTGTAAGAAAAATTCACAAGCAGTATAATAAAGATACACAAGCGAGATTTATCCTGGTTCGGCTACCCTCGCCTACTCCAGTCCCCGGATACCCTCTCCGAGCTTTCATCACTAGTGACTCCTTATACGGCGGAGAAGCCTTCTTACAAGAGTTTTCCAGAAACAGAGTACCCTCCT
>CAOJBJ011549390.1:0-11217 GCA_948291685.1 Euphorbia celastroides | reverse complement strand
AACTCCGACGAGGCAAGGACACGGGGTTCATCCAGCCACGGACCACCGGCCGCCGGATGCGGAAAGCTCGACGGAGTTGCCACGTGGCTCATCAACGGATTAGCAAGCGCCTTTTTTGCTTCACTTGAGAGGTGTTCTTGCATCGGAATCGCCACCGTGGACGACGGCGACGAAGGAAACGACGCCCCGTTGATTCCCAACGACGGCAACACCAGCCGAGGCGGCGGCGGTATTATTAGCCGGCGCAGGACTGTCAAAGGAAAGAAGCAAAGTGGACAATTCGAGGAGTACTAATTCTTAATTAAAAATTAATTAAGCATGCATTTCAATTGGTGAGTTGAATTACTTATGGGGATTATCAAATGTTTCCTGATTATTTTATATTGGTAAGTGTATTGTTGCAAAATGGTTAATTAAGCAAAAATGAAAAAAGTTTACCTCTATATACTTGTCCTTTCTCTTAATTTTTTCTACATATCTTATTTCATCTTAAACTAGTTCCACTCTTTTCAATTATCTACTGATGAATGAATCATTTGTCATATTTAAATTTTAATTATAAAATCAAGTAATTCCGACATAAAATTTACATTTTTTGCGATTTTCCGATTATGTAAAAATTAAGCAGTTTCTTATTTTTTCTGGCAATCTTATGATTTTCAATAATTTGTTATGGTAGCTTAATTTGTATCAGTTAGCCAAATATAGAATCCATTGCGTCTAGGTTATATTCTATATCAATATTTACAATCTCCATTCTTTTCTTTTAATCGCATATATGATAGTCTGGGATTTTAGTTTATCAAATTTTTTTTTTTCTGGTAGCATTCAAAAATCTCCTAAATACAGTTTTTATGGCGTTAATGATTATAGGATGTGTTGTTGAAATAAAAAATGGAATGAAAAGAAGCACTCCAGCCCAAAGAACAAAAGTAAAGCAAAGTTGCCTTTAAAAATTGAAAAAGATGTCTTTGGCTGTAGATAATTTGAATATTAGTTTTGTTAAATAATCATAGTTACTGATTATGTTGTTATATGTTTTTCAACACTTTTTTACTTTAGTGGATATGGAATCCAAAGATGAGCACGCCATTGTAGCTGCAATTACGAAATTTTTGCTATAACTTGCCAAAAGGCTACAACTTTTACATGCTCTTCGTTTCGTATTGCCAGAGCTCTTTTGGTAAGGCAAACATGTGTGCATGTGAAATGATAACTTTGAATTTTTAATTTGTTCCTCTTATTTCAAATACAATTATTTTAAAGAATGGGTCGGAATAAAAATTTATTTCTATTCAAGATAATCCCATATTTAAATTCATATCGCAATATCAGACAAGTTAAAAAAATCAATTTGACATTTATCTTCGTCATAAGGTGTTCCTTAGACGCCATTGTGATTTTTATATCGTTTGTTTATAGTATTTTAAACACACTAGTGCAACTAGTCATTTTCCAGCTGTCTCGAATAATTGTATGAATTTAATTTCTCAACATAATTCATATTACACCAGCAAATAGTTTGGAACTTATCTCATATTTAACCCGTATTTTTTTTGTATGATGTGGGAATCAAAGTCTCTTATTTCTTTTTGGAATAAAGTCTCTTATTTCTTTATATGACCTTAAGCGTAACATAGCTCTTCATGAACTAAAAACTATGAAAGTCTAGGATTTTATTTTATAATCACAAGCATATTTACCAATTGCCCTTTGGTCAAGTCACAAGAGGTACACTTTTCGATATGTTAGTGAGAAGTCTTGGGTTCGAAACTTAATCTCTTCCATAATTTAATAATTATTCAAAAAGACCACAAGCATATTTACATGCTAAAGCAACATTATCTCATCAAGATAAGAGCTGAGAATTAACCGGAGCCGAGGAGTATCATAAAAGATGATAATTTGTTATGCGGTGTAAAAAAAAGCTAACCAGACCTAAAGGCTAAAGATAGCACAACATAGCAATTCCATAGTTAAAAATGGAAAAAAGAAGAAAACTCGAATCTCCAAATTCATAAACTAACATCCTAGTGAATTCTACACAAACCAAATGACAAATTTCTCAGTAAACAATACACATAAACTAATCTGAAGGGTTTTCACAAAAAAAAAAAAACTAATCTGAAGAGATAGGCTTTCAAAAGAATAAATAGGTACCATCCTGTACATCAAAGTTGAGAAAAGTAAATCGAAGAAACGACTGAACAATTGACGTGGAAATCTCTAAGAAAACGTTTTTTGATATGTAAATATCTAAGCAATCGATAGTTGAGAGAGCCATACAAACCTAAGAGAAAAATGAAGGACAAATAAAGGATCGATAGGATCAGGGCCAGTCCTTTAGTTTCGAGGGCCTTAGGTGAAATACGATATTTGGGTCCTTTAAATAAAAAATTTTAACTCTAAATATTTTCTAATAATATCAAATAAAAAAGTATTTATTAACCATCATAATAATTGTGTAATTACGCTTACAAAACTTTCAAAATTAAAATCAGAATAAAAAGGTCTAATGCTCAATTTGATACCTAAACTATACCCGGAAATTCTCTCAGATACCCAAACTATTAAAATGTCCTCATAGATACCCTAACTTTCATACAAACCTAACAGCCTAATACAATAAAGTAGAATCCTATTAATGCAGGAAACATCAATATAGCTTATAGCCTAATACAATAAAATCTAACATTTTCTATTTTTTAATGTATTTTGGAAAGGAAACCATACCTATTTTCATGGCTAGATTATATGCTATTAATGCAGGTATACTATAATTATTATTGGTTAATGGCTATCCAGTTAATGGTTATGGATAATATCATTTATATTAACTGACATTAGTCACAAAAATTTTGAAAAATCTATAAATAAAGCTTTTAATTACAGCATCATTACGTTAATTACATCATTTCAAATATAATCAATTCCATTTACTTTAGTCCTACATTAATGAATTATCTAATACTAATATTTTGATATATATATATATATATTTGGGACCCCTTTTATCTTTGAGCCCTATACCGTCGCACCTCTGGCCTACCATCAGAACCGGTCCTGGATAGGATCTTCTTCCTCTTCAAGCTTAAAAAGAAAAAATAGAAGTCTTTTAGATAGAAATGAGGGTATTGCAATGGATTTCAATAGTAACACTACTATATAGTTGTTTTAAAAGATATAAACATGATATGTTCCTCAAATTTATTCTTACAAATTCATATTATTATAAATTTTCAAAATAATGTCGCAACTTTCTTAACTTTTAAAATAATCAAATTATCAAAAAGCTATCATAAAGGTGCAAGTCAGTTGGTCCACTTTTTAATGTAAATGTGAGAGATCTTGTATTCGAAGACCAATCACTTCAAAAATTTATTAAATATTAAAAAAATTAACAAAAACTAACATGTGTATATTTGAAAAATGTTCTTTCTTAAAAGTTAAGTAACTTACAAATTCGCTTAAAAAAGTTACAAGAACAACATATTTACCAGAATAACTTCAAGACAATGCATTATGCGAAAACTACATTAAAAGTAAAACTATAAAAAGCCATGTATTAACAAATTACCGGTGAAAATAAAAATAAAGGAAACAACCTCTCCGATCTAAAACCCCACGTGGATTTTCAGTCAACGTGTCCTTCACGATCCTATGCTACGTAACACAAACGTTCTATTACCTATTTTGTCCCCTAAAGGCCCACACACCAATAAAAAAGTCGCCAATAATAGAATCATGTCCAATCAAATGGCACAGAAGCCTCCCCGACTTTTGATACCTCACATCAATCCTATATGTTACCATGTACATTCACGTACCGAATAATTCCTCTGAACTACCGTTTCTCTCACTGGCAAGTCCAATCAAAGGGAACCAGATGAACAGAACGCTGGCGCCAGTTTCTTTCCTCTAATCACTAATCAAATCTTCCCTTTCAAAAATTTTTGAAACCCTAGAGCCGGCAATTGATCATCGCATTTGTCGCTAATTGACTTTCGATTGCAACAAGCTGTTAATTAGAAGTAAACGGAAAATGTTTGGAGATGGAGAAGATACACCTTCCAGGTATGGATCCTGTTTCTCTATATAGCTTTTCTCGTCTCTTTGTTTGTTTCAATTGATTTAAGTTTGTTTGTGCTGTGAATTGGTCGAATTTTGCAATTGAACTTGCTCTGAGTTGCATTTTGATTTTAGGCTTTGTAGAGCTGTGTTTTTTTCTGTTTTATCTCAGCATTGGAATGTATTGCATGTTGGAATTTTCTTTAATCGAAAAGTTTTTCTGGATCGTGCTCCTTCTTTTTGACGTGTGACTGTTGAGGTTGGCAGGTATGAGTTGCTGAGTATGGTGAGGAAGCACTCTACCTTACTAGGGAAACCGACTGTCAGTGAGGAAGATGGCTCTGATGTCGAAATGGATGGCCAGTTTTGGCATGATGTGTTGGATTTGTACTTCATTCGGGGTAAAGAGTCAAGAGGACGGCATGATGATGATCTTGTATTTTTTGTTAGAAAAATGGTGTGCCATTTGTTTCATAACATATTTATATACGGTGTATGCCTGTATCAATCAATTGGTTTTGTTGTTCGATTGATATTGGATTTGCACTCATTGTGTCATGCTATTGTAGGGCACGGAAGGATATGGTTTTAATGATAATGTGCAAGGCATTTCTCCTTACTTTGTACGCAGGTGGGCACCTAAGGTAAAAGTAGATGTCAAGCTTTAGCTTGAGAATATGGTCCTAAAATTGGTTTTGGTATGTTTTCCATTGGCTTCATTTTGAAAATCTTACTCAGCTTTTTTTTCTCCCCTGATAAAATTGTTAGCCAACATCAAATGGCCAGTTAATGGTTTTTTACCAATAGTATGATGCATTTTTCTGTTTCAATATGTTGAAACATGATTTTCTCGTGATTCAATTGTCTTTGCATCGAGGATATATAGAAGTTCTGACTTGTTAGTACCTTGGTTCCTGCTTCTTATCTGCCCAGCAATATAATAGACAAGAATAGAGTTCATGTTTTTATCTGCTGTCGAATAGTTTTGAGCATTAGGATATTTATATGTTTTCCTTCAAATTTAATAATTTCAGAATATCTTTTTTATTAGTAGGTGAACACAAATAATTATCCTGACACCAAATAACTGAATGAATTGATTAAATTGTACTCTATATAGTACACACGTATTTGGAGCAGTGCCAACAGCTTCCCATATATACGAACAGTTTTAGTGAAGATATAAAAATGCAACTGGATTGCAATATAGTCTTATATCTCTCCATTTGAAGCCATGGTGGTCAATTCAAGTTCTGCCGTCCAGGAATTTTAAGATAAATTTGAAGCTTATATGCAGATATACCTCTCTTTTTTGGTCTATGAGTCTGGAAAGATATATTTGTTTGTGACTTTCTTTCGTATTTACTTATCAAAATCACAGTCTCCGTCGTAAGGATAATAAAAGAGATTCTTTGTCAATCAGTTGGATAACATGATCAGTGAGAATCAGCAAGAGGTAGACTGGAGACGGTCATTCTACTTGAATCTGATTGCACACACTTCATTCTCAGTATCAGTTGCAATTTGCAGGTATTTTTCTCTTTCTTATTTTGATATATATCTGGAATCCTGTAAATTTCATTTAATTCTGGCGTTCCAGTTCCCACTTTAATATATTTGCACCAACTTTCAGCCATCAGGTTCTTCGTAATCATCATGCCGGACGCGATACGCCATTATCTGCCATATATAAGGTACTGGAAATTTTTGTTTATGGAAGGATATTAGCATTGTTATTCACTAACCCCAGAAACCACCCCTGTTTTTCTAGAAAGGAAACAAAGATCTCATGCACCAAGGATGTGCCCTCTCTTGGGTTATCTTTAGTTTTTCTAGATCATGTAAATGAACTGAGGAATTTGGGTAAGAAAAGTATCAAATAGAGTGTGCGACTCTTTGTTCTTTGATTATACTTGACATTTGCACACAATGTGAAGTTCTGAGACAGAGCAAGTTAAAAAGTATACTGTCTTATGTTTAGGGATGTTACTAGAAAAGTTTTGGGCTTGTTTGGAACCCTTTTCCATTATTTTCTCAATTCCCGGCTGTGTAGGATCACAATTCTTAATCTTCTCTTTGGAGGAATTGAAAAAACTTACTACAACTGTCATCAATAAAATTTTGAGTTTTGAGATGGGAAGGTGTTTTTTATATTATTTTCAGTTCTATTTGTTTTTCATTGAACTGTGTTCTGGTAAGTACATGTCTTACAACTTATAGCATGTGTATTTATGCTACCCAAGATCTTTAGCCTTAGGATTCTTACCATGGAAATTATGAAACTATACCTAGATGAGGGAATGACAGATTGAGTACAGGCTAGTTTGATCAAACTGGTAAAGTTATACATGTTTTGAGAAATCCATCTAAGCATGGTAAATAATGATCATTGGTCATTTTGCAGGTCGTAAAGACTGTTTATGCCTCACCTAGTCGTGTAAATTTTCAGTTGGACTCAAAAAAGGCAAGCTCATACACTATTAGAGAAATTCTTTCACTTATTTCAGTTTTCTATCTTCAATGTTTACCTGGCACTATTGCTTATGTATTTCTAGGAAGTAGAGACTACTCCTGCCTATCCAGATATCTGTTTTGCAGTGGATGATTTCGACTCCACTTTTGATGCAGTGGTATCTTCTTATTCCCTCTTACTTTTAACTTGTATGTTTGAGTTCTTTTCATTGTTTGAGTTGATTGTTTATGTTTTTCCAATCTTTATTGTTTGTGTCAAATTTCAATACCAGTAACATATTGTTTGAGTTGATATATTCTCTATCGGTAGTACCTATCAACTGATTCCATTAAGTTGCGCCAAATCTTTGCCTTTCATCAGGTTTTGACCGACACCGACCATTGTTATTGTGTAATCCTTAATGCACAAGGTGGGGCAGCATTTCCAAGTGAAAAGGCTGATAACAGTTGTAGTAGTTCTAGTTCTCCTCTGAAAGTTGATACAAATTCTGGGAAGACTGATAATAATAAGGTTTGAGCCAACTCTAAGATCACATCTGACAAGTACTTTGCTAGTCTATTATTTTATGTAAGATAAACCTCAAACTTTGCAATTTTTTTAATGTTAGCCATAAAAATTCTGTGGTAATTTCATGCATTTCCTGTAGCTTCTCATGGTGTATCACTTTTCTCGTTCCTGGTTTGTGAGCTTTCATCTTGTCGCTGACACTTCTTTTTTTGTTTCATGAAAAATATATATCAAACCAGCGACAGTTATATCTTGCAGCTCACAGAATATAAGATCGGTTATCCAGGGATAACGGCTTATGAATTTAGAATAAGATACTTTGTAATGATCAAGGGAAGAAATAGAAAATAGCACAATGAATGATTCTTAGAATCTTAGATGATGCTTGGGAGCAGAAAATGGCAACCTGTAAATCTTTTAGTTCTTGGCTAGCAAGCTGAAAAGCCAGCGATAAGTTGTTGATTAATGGAGGTTAATTATTGGCGTTCCTTGAGCTCCTCAGTTAGTCATGAAACTCTGCAAACCCTTAAATCCTAACCTAATCGCTAGGAATCAGCCACCACTTCCCTGTTTGAATGAAGACGTGAGGAAATTATAGGGGTGCTTGGTGCATTTATCTCAGTTGCATAACATTGCATGTGATAGTTAGAACGCTGAAAATGAAAACAAGTGCTTTAAAACAGCACTAATAAACAAATAAATAATAAAACTTGTTATTGCAGGTTGGTGCAACAAGTACTTGTTATTGCACTGGTTAACTTGGAATTCTTCCTATTTTATAACTGAAGTAGCTAGAGTCTCATTCAACTTGATGTACTACAGTAGTAGACATCGTTATGTGCTCAACTGTATTCTTAAGGTTCCTCTTTAATGCGGTGAAATGTTAATTGATGGCATAGAATACAGTGGCGCTGGGGAAATCATCTTTTTCCTGCATTATCTTGTTTCGGGTGGTACATACTTGCATTGACATATTGGTTCCATTTTCTTGCAGCTCACGCTGTTCTCTGGGTTCATAAGCTATCAAATGGTTCGAGAAGCATATGATGGTATATCTTTGAACCTTTTAACGTTTACATGTCAATATTCTCTTGAATTCAATGACATATATTTTTCCATCTTCAGTTTTGCTGCTTATTTTCAACATGCTTTAGCTCCCCCAAGCGTGCTGATATTTTTAAGCACAAACTTTTCAAGACTAGCATATTTGCAGATAGTTTAGTGACTTCTCTATATCCAGTTTAAGATTAGTGAAGCTACTGCAGGGAACTCTCCAACTGGATGTCTTAACCATTATATACGTCCATGGATCAGCCTGGACACCATAAGTCTGTACTTAAGCATAGTTGTGACAAATGAAAGGCAACTTGAGGGAACTAGGTTAAGCATAGCTTCGAGTCCAGGCCATGAGCAAGGCAAGGGTCTTTTGCTCGTGAGGCAAAAATTGCATAAAGAAAACTGAAATTCAAATTTAATATAAAGTACAATAAGCTAATATTCCAAGCCAATGTCAATGATCAATACTTTAATTGTGAACTTCTAACTCCTAAACACCACTGTTTCTGCCCATTTTAATCCAAATTCCAAAATAGGCCTAATAGTCATGGCATTATCTTATGGTGGCCCTTAGCATCCAAGCCCAGCAGTAAAATTGACTCATCTAATCAGTAATTAACCTGTTAGCTTAACTTACAATCTTCATAGTTTTTCTTCCAAGAATGAAGTTGGTAAGTTCTGCAGTGAATTTTCTTTTTCTCATTTTTGTTATTATTTTTTGTAACTTGGTGAAACTTCATCATTTTATGAGTAATTTCTCTCTCTTGCAGCTGGGAAGTCTCGGTTTGGGAGTCTCCTTTCATTTGGCCATTCCCATGGTAAAACAGATAAACTGTACATGAAGGGTCCTGGAGGAAGAGGGGAAGTTGAAGTTGCTGTTTCTGGTGTTGCAGGTAGGCAGTCCCCTAGTCCATTCTTAATTCTCTCACTCTCTTCTCTTTTGGGGCTGGAGTGGAACATTGGCATTTTTTGAAAGAGATCCCACACTTGGGAATAGAACAACAGCAGAGATAGGTGAAATGCTCTGTAGAGTATAGAGTCACTACGCTAGCACATAAGATTGACAAGAGAGAGAAAGTCTCTTACCAGGGGGAGGAAGGCTAGACTAGATGGAGGACAGGTGGAATATTTTGGCTCCACCACAATAGCGAGCTAAGATTGATGAAACTGGTGGCTGGCGAAAGAGATGATTCCTCTGCTAGGATAGGTACTAACCTTACTGTTCCCGTCTACGGAGTTCGGGTGGGTTTATTTATGTGGCTGGAACGACATAATTCATTCATTCATAATTACTTGTCAACCAGTGTGTTATGTTAAACACTTCTGATGACAACATTGATCTGTGAGTTCAGAACAATAATGATACTATATGGGCTATTTCAGATTTATGTTATTGTGAGACACCCAGTATGCTTCAATTCTGCATTTGGTCTGTTCGACTCTACTCTGGGTTCTGGTTTCTCAAGTATCCCGTGAACGAGCTTTTGCCATGCATAATGCCTTAGCTAACTAAATCATTGAAGTGAATGGCTAATGTGTTTATTCGTTTTATATGGTCGTACTGAATCTTCTGTACTCTGTCAGATCAAAGTCAGCAGGATTTTGGGCCGTTTTCACCAGTTTCATCTAAGAAAGGATTTGGGATTGGCACGATTGTAAGAAAAGCAGCATCAGTTGCATCAGTAGCAGCAAAACAAGCCTATGCAGCAGCAGCAGCTTCCACAAGTGCTGATGATGAAATGTTACCTCTCAAATGCTGCCTGATGTCTATATCATTACCCTGGGACCATATTGCCTATGATCTTCTGTTCAAGGTACCTTCATTCAATTCTTAATGAACAGAAAAGGAGTTTCAGTAATGGAATATTGGAACTGTGTTTCTTAGATCATCACGTCTGATAGTAAGGCTCATGTTGTGCTCTCCTACTATTTTGTGGCTTGGCTACCCGACATCCTATATATTAATATTCTGTCTGTGTGCTTGACAAGTATGACATGACATAAATATTAGCTCATCCCCATGCATATATAACGTTTTCTAGATAATTCGTTTCTGTTGGATTTGAGGATGACGTGGTCTTGATTTTGAAACTTCTTCTTTCATAGAACTGCTTTATTTTGGTTGAAGTGGAAGATATAATTTCCCTAACTCATCACTGAACTCCCAGTTTTCTGAAAGTTTATTTTAGGCTATATGCATTATTTAGCCCCTAACGTTTTTCTGAAACACCATTTAACCCCCTAACGTTTCAAAGCGGCCGTTTAAGCCCCTAACGTTTCAAAAGCGCGCCATTTAAGACCCTAAATCCTACGTGGCAGTTGACGTGGCAACTTTGACTTTTATGGGAGAATGGCTGACTTTCCGGCGACGGTGGACTTCCTGCGGCACTTTTCCGGTGACGGTGAACTTCCGGCATCATTTTTTCCGGCGATGGCTGACTTCAGGTGGCACTTTTCCGGCGACGGCCGCTGACGTGGTGACACTTTTCCTGCGAAGATGCTGACATGGCAATGAGTGTAACTCACTCTCTTAGGTGAGAGTGGGTTTGGCTGTTTGAGGGGCTTAAATGGTGCGCTTTTAAAAACGTTAGGGGCTTAAATGGACACTTTCAAACGTTAGGAGCTTAAATGGTTTTTCGGGCAAACGTTAGGGGCTCAATGATGCATATAGCATTTATTTTATTATCATTATTTCATCCTAGAGTTTGTTATTTGGGCAATTTTCTGGAACATGAATACTATTGTCTTTATCATAAATAGTTAGTTCAGTCTAATTCAGCTTTATGAAGGATTAAAATGGTTTTCAAAAATAAATTCACTGGAATATATTTGAACCTGAAAATTGGAATTGGTTTTGTCGGTAATCAAGTTATATTTACCATGGAATAGTGGATGCAAAATAGCTGGCTAAAGAGTTGTGAGTCAACTTCCAATTGTTAGTAAAAAGTTCATGTGGTATCGATTTGCCTTTTTATCCATCAGTGGGGGTTCTAATCACGTTATTCTGCTCAATTGCCAAATTCAGGGAAGTGCTCCAGTGAAGTTGTAAAAAGGCCAACTTTCACGAGCCAAATTCACCCTTTGAGATCGAATGGTGGAAGACAAGTTCAATT
>CAOJBJ011548858.1:0-23832 GCA_948291685.1 Euphorbia celastroides | reverse complement strand
TTTTTTGTTTTTTCTTCCATTTGATTGTCAATTGCTGAGTTTTGTTTAATTTTTTTCTTTTTCTTGTCAATCAATGCACAAGAGATCGAGCTATTTGACGTTAAGCGAAAGGCTGTGCGCTGTGTGTCTACCGGTGATCGGCTTAATAGAAGCTGCAATTTTGAGTTTCTCCGGTTGCTGCAATCGCCAATCTCCTCCTCCTAGGCTTAGCTATACTTGCAGTGAACTCAATCGCATCGCCGGAGCTACTTTGTGTTTGTTTCTTTCAATCCGTCCGCTACCCGATTTATTTGTCAGTTTTTGTTTGATTTTGGTTTACTTGGATGCGTGATTTTGCAGTTAGCGTCAATGAGGTGGAGGCGCTGCTGGATCTGTTCAAGAAGTTGAGTTGCTCAATTATTGATGACGGTCTCATACATAAGGTTTGGTAGCTTTGAATTCTTAGATTGAAAAAGCTATTCTATCTGAATATCGTTGAACTTGTTGTAATAATACGTGCAATGTGCTAGAATGCTGTGATTAGAAACCCTATTGATTTGATTTGCCTGTTTAGTTTGATTTCTCTGTTTCATGTTATTAAGCTTTCTACTTCCTTGGGTTAGTTCTGTTAAATCTATTCTTTTGACATCTGCAGGAAGAGCTCCAGTTGGCGCTATTGAGTACCCCAGCAGGGAAAAACCTTTTCTTGGACAGGGTAATTTCATAATTGCTTGCAATGCATTGTTTATCTCATTTGGTATGATAGCAATATGCTGTGCATCCACATCAACAGCAGCCTAGTAGGACAATTAATAGGTGCTATGTGAATTTGCGATTATGGTTGTGTGTATGTGTCTTGAGTTGTGTTTTGTTTAGTATAGAACAATTTATGCTCAGTTGCTTTCTGTCTCGTTTCCTTTTTGTTTGGAATGGCATAACAGAAACATTAATTGATTGTTGAGCTACAAGTAATCTGAAAAATAGAACTTGTTTCCATTTACTTTCAGTTAGCTGATCACACACTGACCTGTATCTTGTTAGATATTCGATCTTTTTGATGAGAAGAGGAGTGGTGTTATTGAATTTGAGGAATTTGTCCGTTCACTGAACATTTTTCATCCATATGCAGACGTAGAGGATAAAATTGATTGTAAGTTTTCCGTGGACGATATCGTTCTTACAATCTCATCATTATTACCAAGATTATCATTGTTAAAGTGCATCACTTTCTTTCTCAGCTTCTGTCTTGGATTTTATGCAGTCTCGTTTAGGTTGTATGATTTGAGACAGACAGGATATATCGAACGGGAAGAAGTGAGTATTTTTATTATATATTCATAAACATACAAAACGTGTAGACAAATATCTCTCCAAGGTTCCTCTGTGCTGTATCGGTTTGACAAATTGTAGTGTGATTGTTGATTTAGCTGGTAATTGGTATGATGGTTTTCAGGTAATGCAAATGCTAAGAGCCATTCTTGAGGAATCTGGTGCACAACTATCAGACGAGTATCTTCAATCAATCATTGACAAGGTGAAAAGAGTTTCATATATTTTCTTTTCGCAGTTTCCGATGTCTTTTGTTGTTGTGTATATTTTCTTTTGTTGATTAGGGAATTGTTATTTCTCTGTGGTCAGACATTTGAAGAAGCAGATGTTGATAAAGATGGAAAGATCAACAAAGAAGAGTGGAGAGCCTTTGTAATTCGGCACCCGGCCCTGTTGAAGAACATGACTCTTCCCAATTTGAAGTAACTTCCATCCATCCTCATTTTGTTCTTTTATTGTTTACATTATCAATTCATCATACATGCAGTAAAAAAAAGTGTATAGTTGCTGATATGCGCCTATATTTTAACAGGGATGTCACGACACTGTTTACAAGTTTTATTTTCAACACTGAAGTTGCTGACTGAAAGTATCCTTCAAAACCAAGTAATCAAGTAGTATTTGGAAGGCAAATGACTAAGGATTTCGACGCCTCAACAAAAAGGCGATAGCAACGGGTTTTCCCTTGCAAGAAATTGACAGTTAGTTGAAGCTAGAGGGCAAATCGTCTGGGCCATTTGGATCAATTGAATTGCAGCATTACCTGCATTTCTTCATTTCATATCATTTTTTCCACCTTTTATTCTTTTTCATTGGATTGGCAATTTGTACAATATTCTCCATTTTTTACCTTCTTTCAAGGTGCTTTCTTTTCCTTTTTTTTTTTTTTTTGCTACTCATTTGAGAATGGCATCGTAATATTTGAACTAATATCTAGCCATATACTGATTTTCACCTATTTTCGGATTCCTTTCACACAAAAAGAAAAGGAAAGGATGAAAGGTTGATAATAATTGATTTACATTTTAATATTTTTGTAATTCAACTGTACAACAAGAGAGAACATTGGCCTCTTGTTAAGTTTATTACATGTATCTAAGACCTGCATTTAACTATTAGCCTCACAGTTCTTGACTCTTAAATCTCCATGGAGCTCAGGATCATCGTGAGCAATTCAGCTACAAACGAATCAGAAAGAAGTTCTTGAAAAACAACTTCACCTCATGATTAATACCTGCATCCATCCAAATATCATTAGATTGGCTAGATTATAGTCAGAATTCAGAGAAAGAACCTTTTCTATTGTTCTTTTAGTATGCAATGCATAATCGAAGAAGTCACAAAAACAATGCACAAACTCATCGGAACTTATAACAGATCAATAAAAGAGTTGGACCCGCTCAAAGTTTAACAAAACACACAAACATTCACCATTACCGCACATAAAAGATTGATGTAGTAGCAAGTAGTCACAGACAAGTCACCAAAAAATATATATATATCACGGTAAGGTAAACTATGAACAAAACTACTTGTATGTCCACATCCCAAAATAATCGAAAGCTCATCATTGTCGTAGATAATGATAAAAACTATTATCGGACCCACCTAATAGCTTAAGATGCATGAAAACCCATGGTTCAATCAACACAATCAGAACCAGTAGAATTGGCTAGCTTATGTCATTTAAAACCAGCTAAAAACCACCAAGAAATTCGAGTTTGCTAACATCAGTGAAGATTGTAACAGCAACAAGTTGGAATCACAAGGGGACATTTCAAAAATTGTAATAGATCCAATGAGACATGAAAAGTTCATAAGATTTTGGAAAAGTAATCATTCTGATATGTGATTTAAGTCTCGCAAATTTTAAATCATGAATAGTGAATGACTATCAAACTATCTATACATGAACTTATCAAAAACTTCCGCAATTAAAAGAAGTCACAACTACTTGAAAAAAGATGATGGAACTCAACTGCAAGTACAAATTCTTCGAAAAGAGTTGCAACTACTGATCTCAGCTAAGTCATTATAGGAAGAAAAGCTACCAGCTAATGTTTCCTACATGGTAGACCAGAACTTGGACCAAAAACTTACTCGAAAGACACATTTTAAAATTTACAAGATCAGTGTTGAATCCAAAAGAAAATGATTTCCCAGTACAAATTTGTTTGAAATCTGAGTAGCGTACTTGCCCAAATCATATGATTGTTGAGACTTGAGACCACTACAGTAGCTGAAATGATGCTATTCTGCTACTTACAAATCTGAAAGAAAAGTTGTTTCAGAAAGAGAACATTTATTTGTCAGAAGGCGGATAGACTGAAATGATATTTTCCTTTCTAGCCTTGGACCCTTTAAGAAGAAAAATTCACACTGTTTTTCACTTATATGAATTATCTGAAAAGCAGAAAAAGTAGATATAATGATTTACTGTCTCGAAAACGCAGAATTGTAAAAGCTTTGTGTTTTAATAACATGCAGTAGCAAGATGGAACTTGGAAGTACCTCTTTGTGGATCTTTTCTGTGGCACCTAGCAGTGGTTTAATGCAGAGGCAAGTTGCCCTTCTATGTGAAGGGAGGCCACTTTTAAGATTGCCAGGAGTTTCGATCGGGTTTTCCTTTGCCAGCAATCTCAAAACAAGCACTCCATCTGCAAAGACCAGAAAACATAATTAGAACCAGGTATTGCGACTTCAGTTGATATGACAGCAAGAAAGCAAATTACATTCTATCTTACAAATCAACAATAGTTCAATAATATATGAACACTATGGCACAAGAATCCTAAGCCTTTTTCTGCCAGCTTAATAGTATATCATAATCCTACAGTATATTACTTTATCCAACCTCGAATAAATGCTCCAAAATCAAATCAAACTACTATAAGCCATTCAATAGAGTTGGTATTTTCGAAGCTTGCAACCATAAAATCCTTAAGAAGCATCTGTTTTTACTTTCAGTCATAAAGCGGCCTTCTGCCACCAGGAAACCATGTAGCTTGGAAGATAAACCCGTTTGTGCTTATGCAGAATAGCTTAAAATGTCTGGTTTATAAGTTTATAGATAAACCACGAGAAATCAGCCATCAACAGCAACTGAAGAAGGTTAAGCAGTCATATTGAAATTCTTTCGAAAAACGAAAAACACTAGACCTTATTCTACACTTTAGTTCAGCCTAAGTTCTTTCAACGCCTCTATCAGGAAAGATGGTTCAGAGAAAAATAACTTGAGGGAAATGCTTGCATCTTGATTGAACCAAAGCTCATTTCCAGACATCTTCAAATACTGTTCAACTCCACCATCCACCTAATGCAACTTAATTTCCAATTTAAGAAACTCTTTCTCCAATCAGAATTGCACATGATTATAGTTGCCTATCTTTCCATGTAAGTATCATAGTATCATATAATCAATTCCTTATTCCAATAACGTGCTCAAATACTTCAGCATTTCCTAAAATTGCCTCATGGCTCCATGAATACATTTATGAACTACAAAATACATCAAAATCAACCAAATACCAATACTTCATTCCTCCTTACTCTGCATTACAGATGACAAAGTCTTCATATACAGTGCAAGAAAGACCTACTATATATATCTACCTAATCGCACTTGCAAACTGTAAGAACCTCATAACGAGGTGTTCATATTATCAAAACCACCTCAGCGAGACTGACGAATTTTGCCCAGTGCCATCTCATTTCACCATTATATCCATAGCAAGCTATGGAAATTCAGGAAGAGAATCATAAACTGAAATATAGGATTAAATCCGCATGGTTTATGACCCATTTCCATAGAGACGTGGGAATGTACTTGGAAATGCTTGAATTAGCATAGATGCTAGATACAAGCTAAGGAAAATGCTTCAACTCATAAAACAGATCAGTTCAGCCAAATGAGAACCCACATCTATAGCTAAATAGATGCACACTAATCATTAATTATCCATGAACAGTATGCCCACAGCTGCAGCGAATAAGCGCTCGATCGAAAAAATTAATTAGCTTTAAAAAAGTGATGTATTCAGATCCACAATGCCCATATAACAGAGAAAAAAATACCTGCCTATGAAGTATTGTTGGCCACCCTTTCATCACACGGTGTTTGTTGTTCTTCAGAAATCCAGAATCAGGTTTATCGCAGGAGGAAGCAGATTGGTAGACTCAGCAGCCACGTCTTGATCATGGCTTAATGTTGCAGAATGATTCAAATAAAGTGTGCATGAGGCTTGTTGACGTGAAAAAGTGGCCAAGAGAAGAAAAATTGTTCAAAAAGAATATCTCTATAGCCCGACTCCAACATTCACGAGAAAGAATAGTTTGTTTTCATCTCCATTTTCAATTTTTGCGGTTGAAAAAAGGGAACAAGTCCATCCAATGCCACTGCTAAAATTTTCTTTCAGTTACCGCATCACCCACCGCTGCATGTTGGTCGAATCCAACTAAAATCTTAACAAGCAACAAAAATTCTCTAATAGTCGATCGTCCTGAGCCTAACTCAAAAAGAATATGCAATCTTCTAGATCACAGTAATAACTAGAATTCCCCATGCTTTAAATAGACTTGGAAAAAAGTACTAGGAAGACAATCGTCAAACATAGCCTTTTATACACACCAAACTAAGCTAGATGTCCCAACTGAATATGTATTCAGTCATAGAAGAAGAGAAGGCTAACTTCAAAAGTCACTCCATCAACCACTGTAACAACTAGGTTTTTTCTTAATCCACTGCGGCACCAATCATTAGCAGTAAAACTCAAAAAATTTGATGCCCCTTCAGCATGCTCTCTCTACGCGGAAAATGAAAGGAATGAACCAACAAATAAAGCAGAAAATGGATGTTGAATAGATTCAAAAAGCACCTATAAACTAGATGCACAAGCACTTAACTCTGCGAAAGTGAGTTTACACAAATCTGTTCTGCTGATTGCTTCATATTGTCGCACGGCCTAAGTAATAGGATTCCATCAAGACGCCGACCCAAGAATCTTAAGGAGTCCAAAAACTACCAAAAAAAGCTAAAGCAAGAGAATCATGCAAAAGGTGGCTCAAGGTCCAACAAAGAGAAATCTCTGTCAAGGATATTATAAATACTAAGATTGGACCTAACCCATCAGCTTAAGCTTTTGGGTAAAACAGTTCCATAACATGGTATCAGAGCCTCGTTGACCTTTAGGTCGAGGGTTCGAATCCTGGCAGCTCCATTTGTTGAGTTGAGTTTCAACACATGGTAGAGTGGGCCTGTGTTGTACCCACTTCAAGGCCAAGGGGCATTCGCATGCGGGGGAGTGTCAAGGATATTATAAATACTAAGATTGGACCTACCCCATCAGCTTAAGCTTTTGGGTAAAACGGTTCCATGACAATCTCAACATATTTTCCACCTATCGTGTGATCCTTTCATCCATGAATTTTATAGTTCTCTAATAGTCTAATCACTTTCAGGCAGTTCTAATCGTCATATTACAATAGCATTCTTTTTCAGAGAAGCTCTCAACATTTGATGATCAAAGAATCTCTGACAATGCAGTGCCTATATTATATATATAACAGTCCAGAGGCAGCATTTCTTCGAAATCAGCTTCTGATCAAAACCAAGTGCTTTGATCTTTTTGGAAAAGAAGTAAAGCTATGGTTCCAATTGCTCTCATTGCGTATTCAGGTCACGATGATATCCTTTTAAGGAAGTAATGCCACCAAAGTAACACTAAAACAAAGCTCATAAAATGTATCCTAATGTCAAATCTGACTGCCCATAGCATTCAAGATTAAATGCAATCAGATCACAAACAGCCATAACAATGTCAGGTTCATTTATTTGGCTGCGCCCCAAAAGTAGAACCCAGTGACATAAGTTCCAACCCCCCACAAAGGTAATACTAAACCACATCTATAATATCAACCAAAAGCATACCCTACCTAAAAAAATGGAGTTATAGCAACATGTGAGACAAACCAGTTATAGTTATTACCATAAAACTACCTAAGCACTTCAATTGCTGCGAAAATGAGTACATAAGAAACCTTTGGCTGCAACAAAAGTATTATATCATACAATTTAGTCCACAAGGTAAGGGAGAGATGAGCGACAAACTGCAGTGCTAGAGAACCATAATAAAAGGAGCCACAATATTTAGGAATCTAGATTAATTATAAACAACAAACTGGATACCAACTAAGCAAACATAGTAAAATCAGTTAGGAATAACTAACAATGTATTTCTGCAGAGCATTCAAACAAAGATACTTCTCAAGTTCTCAACTATTTTGATATCTGGAAAGAATACGAGACACTATTAGCCTAGTCTCGTGCTCTTAAATTAAGAACAGCAACTATCTCAACGACGAGGCAAGCGGGCATTATCCCATGAAGCAGGACCAGGAACACCCTGTGAAACCGATTTTTTCTTTTTATTCTTTAAAGGAAAATATATTCTGCTATAAAACAAATAACCAATAATAACCAACAACATAAGTTGAACTGAAAACAATTAGGCACATACCATATGACTTCCATATCCATCCCCATAAAGAGCTGGATATCCCTCATGGTTACCATACTTCATCCCGTAAGGTCCAACTACAATATAAATATGAAGATTATCAACATCTACCATGGACAGATCAGTATCAAAGGGCATACAAAATTTTGAATGAGTTCATATAAGAGCTGTCGGTATTGAAAAGTTAGCATCAAAGTTTGGTATTCTAACCATTTTAATAAAATAAATAGTATCTAAATATTAACTTGCAGATAAAATCCACCAACAAGGAACGATAACGAACCTGTTCAGCACACAGAAACTTACTCCCAGCCGTTACTAAATTTAATTTAACGATTCTGGAAAAGCTATTTCGGCATGGACTGAGGAGTGGATAATATTATATGAACAGCAAAAATCAAATAACGTGAAGAGCAATCAAAGGAATAAAATGGGCACTAGGTATACCTCCAGGCCAGGGTCGAGCATCAGTACTTGCAAGTTCTGCCCGTAGATTTTCAACTTCACGTGCCATGGAAACCATGTTCTTCTCCATTGCTTGACTCTGTTCCACCAACTCAATGTTTGCTTTCTTCTCATAATCAACAGCATTTCTGCAACAAAAAAAAGAGCCAATTTTGGCATTTAGAGACAATTTCAAGAGTTCTGAAGAGGTTGAACAGCGAAAAAACAATTACAAGTTTGAACAGTTGGTATATGGCTGAAAAGAAGCACTTCTGATATAGTATATATCACAAGCAATAAAAGCACAGACCTAGCGCGCATAATCTCCTGGTGAAGGCCTTCAATCTCCCCCTGCAAGCGAGGAATCTGTTGATTATCAACCTGTGATCTCGCAAGATCTTGTTTCAGTGACTGAACTTGCCCAAGAAGTTCTTGTTTCAGACTGTTCAGTTTCTTCACTTCTGCACGGAGTTGAGCAACTTCATTATTCAAACCATCAGTCCCCCGAAGATCGGCCTCTAGCTTCAACCCTTTCTCTATAAGTTCTCTTGAGTGAGCTTCTTGTTCTGCATGGATATCGCCTATGACAAGATTCATACGATGAAGTTCATCTTTAGCAGCGCCAAGTTCTTGTTGAAGAGCCATTCGATCTTCCATTAACCGACGATTATCAGAGTGGAGCCTGCGGATTTCAACATGCTGTAATTCTAGTTCATCCACCAACACTGCAGGGTGAGGAGGCGGATGAGGCATAGGAGGGCGATGCATGAAAGGTCTCTGAGGTGGGAACCCACGTCGGTCATCATGAGCTTCGCGAGGCATGCGCTTTCTGCCAGACATTATAAATTATTCTGCAAAAGATATTCACAAAACAGAAGGGGATATATTATCTTTACAAAAAAATTTATTTTTGAAAGGCCTAATACTCACTTTGGTACTCCAACTTGTCCAGAAAAACCTTTCCGATACCCAAACTTTAAAAATGACCGCATAGGTACTCAAACTTTCAAAAAATAACCGCGTAGATACCTCAACTTTCAAAAAGTGCAACATTTCACTACTTTAGTGCCACGTGTCGATATTTGGTGAGTTTGACTTTTCAAAAAAGTCAACCTTTGACCGTTGACTCGTCAATCAAAAGTTGACACGTGGCACTGAGGTAGTAAAATGGTTCATTTTTTGAAAGTTGAGGTACCAACGAGGTCATTTTTAAAGTTTGGGTACCGGAAAGGTTTTTCTGGACAAGTTGGAGTATCAAAGTGAGCATTAGGCCTTTTTGAAACAAAGAATTGTAAAACACAACTACAGAACTATGAGAAATATCTAGACTTTCTAAAAAACAGCATTCAGAATTCTTCCATAGAAAAATCTACATGGACTACTGCAGCTCAAATTAATGCATACAGAATTTTGCATTCATGATCAGGAAAAGAGTAAATAACACACACACACGTATAAATACAGTAATTTACAGAACACTTGACATCCTTTGCTGAAACCCTGTAGCAGTAATTACACATTCACGCAATGCTCACTTAGAAAGTGCAAGAAGAAGGCGTCTATAATAGGAGCCAAACTCAGATCAAAACATTAGATAAAACAAAAAAAGCCCCTTCTAGCTTCCTCTCACTAAAATTCAAGCATACATCAACTTTCCTTGTACTGTATATGCAAAAACAAGGGTAACAAGGAATTAGTCGATAAGAAGGACAGCATCAGGTTCCAAATCAAACTTACTAGAGCATAATATGAGCTAACATGAGATCAAAAGTCTCTCAGAGGCCATATACACTCAGCCACAAGACAAATTGATAGAAGTGTAAGAATCACAAGAACCTGAACCACAAAATCACAAACAAGTTGCAATTACTACAATTGCACTTCAACTACCTACCCTAAAGTAACCGTGTATCCAAACCTCAAACACAGTACATAAAAAATCTTACTTTCGTAGATAATCAACCAACTAATGCCCCAAATAGCAGTTAGAGCATATAGCAAACAATCCTTTACCAAAAGAAAAGATCACGCAGCTTAAACCAAATATAAAGTCTGTAACTAAAACTAATAAACGAAATTGTTTCTCAATCAAAACATCACATCCACAATTCATATAAAAGAACAGACATAAACAGGAATTCGCAAACCATAAACAATGTACGCAAATGGATTCGAGCACCAACCTAAAAACAACTACAAAAATAAATCATAATGACGAACCGAACTCAAAGTGTCAGATAACAGCTCGTAAATAAACATTACAAACACTATCTAGGCATCAAACAATGCGAACACAGATAGAGAAGCTGAAAATTAAAAATCAAGCACAAACGAAGAAACAGAAGAGAAACCTCTGAAACTAGGATAGGAAGATGACCGGAATTTTTCGAAGAAACGATCGATAATAGTGAAAAAAACGGCAAACTTTGAGGTGTTTGTTTTGTTCCAGTAATTAGGCGCTGGTTTTCTTTGTCCTTCTTGTTTCATTGAGAACGATAGAGCCAAGCAGCTACAAACGGCGCCGTTTTCCTCTGCATTATGGGCTGAGCTTGACATATAGTTAGAACTTTGGGCCTACAATCCCAAATTTGAGCCCACAATTTTGAAGACTTCTCTTCGGTTGTTTTCTTCTTAATAGTGTGTTTAATAAATCAATGTTTGCGTTTAACTAATTATTCATTTGTTTATAATTGAAATTTGCTTAAATTTTATAGGAATCTTATTATGATGAACAATGCACAGGTAATCATAAAAAACATTACTTAGAAATATGAAACATGAAAGGTAATAATTTCACTCTCAAAGCCGAAAAAAGCATTGATAGATTTTAAAAAAGCATCTTCTTTCGTCACTCAAAGAGTTATAATTACAAGTGTGAGAGGCTCTTACTAAGTCTTAATTAGATGACACTGTTAACTGTGAGCAAACTAATTCACAAACCAAATATAAGCAGCACATCGTCAAATATATTAGCAAGGAATCCTAAAATCGTTTAAAACAACACCTAAATGAGCTAAACATTAATGAATTATCGTCTATGAAAATCATACCATGTCTTGTCTTTTTCCTTCAACATATTCAATGTTTCACTTATCAATGTATCTCAGATAGTGAAATAGATATGGAGTAACAATAAATACGTGCATCCATTCACATATCTTTTTAACAGGAAACAAAGTAGCTCTAAATATTACAGAGAATAGATACACTCAAAATCTAAACTAATTTAAACTGCTACATGCCATTATCTACAAGGAACCCAAATACTAAAATACAAGTCACCCAGTGCTCCAACTTATTCTACAAAATTTTACATTGTAAGGCCAAAAATTGAAATGGGCAAATAAAATAATTAATGAACAGAAAGAAAGGCAAAAGTGAAAGTTAAATTGTATGGTCCACATTACATTTCTAATATCTATATGAGAAGAGGACAAATGATAAAGTCAGTGTCTTTGTAGATGTGTGCTCAGTACCAAATTATTGTTTTTTGCTTTGTTCTTTTGTCCACTTTACAGCATTTCCTTGGGTAAATTAAATTAATTTTTCTATAAGAACCTATCTTCTTTCCTTTTGACCCAAATTGGCAGTCTTCTTTTCATTCTTACTGTGGGAAAATTCACAGTTGTATCTTCCTCTGCTACCCAGCTGCAATAAAATTTTGAGGTATGGTAAAATGTTAAAAAAAAGTGTAAAAATGTGGTAAAATTTTAAAAGAATAAGAGTTAAATGTTAAAAATTATATATTTCGAGAGTCTATCGGAAACTGGTTACTATTGTGATTTTAATTATTAACCCGTAAATTTTGATGGTTCGACATAGAATGCTAATATCAATATGTCAATATTTAAACCCTTTTTTTAAGAAAAAAATTGAGCATGGAAAAATACCTAAATTGAGTGACAAAATGGTGCAAGAAAATGGAAGCTTCCAGCCTGGCCAAATCAAGTCCAGGGCATAACCTTTGTCCACCTCCAAATGGAGTAAAATTGCTATTGCTTATATCTTTTTCCTGCTCATAAATTCCAAAATAAATTTAACCGTGTTTACAATGACATTATACAATAACTTATCAACATTTTTATAAGTTACCTGCCATCTCCATGGATTGAAGCGATAAGGGCAATGGTAGTGATTCTGGTCGAGATGAACTGATCTGAAATATGTGAAAGCACACCATCCTTTCGGTATAAAATATCCTTTTATTTCTACATCTTTCATCGCCTTTCTCATGACTCCGGAAATTATGTTCCCGAGTCTTAGTGTCTCTGTAATTACTCTTTGAGTGAATTGCAATGACAAGTAATCAGTCCAATTTAGCGGCTCTCCCAGCTGTGTTTTTTGGCTTTTTAGTTTCATGTTTTCGTCCTGCGTTATAACAGGTAATCACAATCATGAAAGTTGATCAAATTTGTGGAGAAAACAACCTTGAAGGAGAAAACAAATCAAGGAACCAAAACAAAACATGTCTTGTAAAGTGATATTTACAAATTAACAAGTTACACGTGAATCACGTATACAAAGATATTGATAGGTTACCTAACAATTAAAATTGACTTTTAACGAAATTTCAAAAACTTTAAGAGAATTTGAGTCCCTCATCTACACGGAACCAATGATTCTTTATCACCTTTTTCTTTTGTATTTTTGTTTTTACGAATGAAAAATTGAAAAGCATCTTAAGCTATATCATGACTTGTCAGCAAAAAAAAATGCAGTCACTATCAAAATAACCATTTTGTTACATCTTATAGAAGTTGTTAAATAATTTGATAGAGAAAACCCCTACAAAATTGTACACTTTTGAAATTTAAAACTTCACACGTTTACTTTGTTTTGATGAAAAATAGTTCAATATGCAAAGTATGTTACCAGAATTAAAATTATGGTAACTGCTATACTTCATGATGTTCAAACTATTAAAAAAATAATAATTAAGCTAAAAGTTGGCAACTACTTGCATTTTTGTAAGCCGAATTTGCTACAAAATTGCCAAGTTGTCAAACAAAAGAATCTAAATGCATTAAAACAAAAGCAAATGGGATTATAAAGTATTTTTAGGAAGGCAACAACTTACATTATTATTAAGGGGCTAAATTAACTAATTGTCAATATTTTCCATTTGACTTTGGTCAATTGTATAAATAATTTGATATTTCTAATTAAGATGCTGGAGTACAATGTACTAGCATGTGACAAAAGCCTAGTTGATACTCAATTTAGTTTTCTACCCCTATCTATTAGACCCCATTGACTGCAATTATTCAAGCAAAACGGCAAACTTTCCACCACGATACGACAAAACAACACCAAAACCGACGTCATTTCATTGATTTTATTAGAAAAACACAATTAAACTTACTGTTAATTTCTGCAAAGCAGAAGGGGAATCTGAGAGGAACTTGATGGCAAGAGTGATGAGAAGAGGCACAGAATCTTCTCCTGGAATCATCATATCAATCATATTATCAGCAATTAATTCATCTGTTAATTGCTGATTACCATCACTAATCAACACTTCCACCACATCTTTGGGAGATTCTAACTCGGAGATTCCACCCTTTTCCCTCTTGGAATCTATGATTTTTCTCACCAACTTCACCATTTTCTTCTTTGCCTGCAAAACCGCATTAATCAATAACGTTAAGGTGGTTAATTACGGTGATTAATTATGAGACTATTGTTGATTAACTAAGGGCTTGCCTAGTACAGATATCAAACCATTGGCTCTGATACTATGTAAACTCTTAAAATTATTGTTGTTTGATTAGTGAAAGAGTAAACATATATAAGAATAATAATTAATGCTAATTTTATGCAGATTATGAATACTTGCGATATAATAATTTTTTATCGATATTGAAAAACCTTATATAAGAGATATATTTAAATACCTGTAATGAGCGGTAGAGTTGAGTTCCAGGGATGTTGAGAGGGAGAGACATGAGGCCAGAGATAAATTGCTGAAATTGTTGCTTTAGAAATTCCATTTCTTCGCCTGGATCCAAACTAATCAAGGCCTTGACTAGAACTTGAAAAGCAATCTGTTTAAACAGAATTTTTGAAATATGTAATTATTGTGAGTTTTATTTTTCAGACAAAATAATTGCATGAAATATTATTGCTAACCCCATGCTCCACTTGTAATTATTGATTTAGAACTTAACATTACTCCTATGTTTTCTTATTGTTGAAGAGTTAAGTTATATAATCTACTTATTCTTGTAATTAAATTACGTTTGGTTTCAAGCTTAGATTTTACAAAAAAATTAGTAAGTCCTTATTACCAGAATTTTACATGATATACAAAAATTCACCTAAATGTAGAACAAATTTGGGAACTTATTGTCATCAATAACATGTATAATGAAAAAATTAAACATCTTCTAATCTATTAGCTTTCATTTTGCTACAAAATCATTTTATCCTAAAAATTTGCTAGAAAAATCACATACAAACTATAATCTATCAAATAAATATCATACCGGTTCATCGTAATCTAAAATTATCATCGAATATCTTAATTATAACTCACTGACTGATCGTATTTTGACACATATGGTGTTTGAAAACATTTTCATCATCTATCTCGAGTTCGTTCGACTTGCATTGGTTTTATCTCCAGTTAACTTCTCAACAACTTTTTTCTAATAGTTTTTGTGAATACTTAATTAGGCTACATTTATCGTTTTTGAAACAAAATATCATGGCAACAACTATACCAAACGTCTATCACTTTTTTCTCTTGGAGTCTAAAATCGAACTTTATCATACAAAAAAAAGTAAAATAAAAAAATAAAAGAAAAGGAGAGGTAGGATTTAAAATTTTTAGCTCCAAGAGATAGGAAGAGAGTTAGCTCAAACCACACAAACACAAAAATACAAAACCAAACCCACAAAAACGAATCAATTCAGAGCAAAAACTCACATTTTTCGTTTGATCCTGAACAAAAATCGGGCGTTCTTCGCTCCATTTCTTCATCGATTCCTCAACATAACCTCTCATCTCTCTCGTAATCTGCTCTTTCAGCTTTTCAGACCTGAAAAAACCCCCAATCAATCCATGGATCCTCTTCTGCAAGCTCCCATTAATCCTCAAAATCGACGATTTCCCCATCAATTCCCTCAGCGATTTCGGGTAACACGGCACGAACAATCTCGCATCGCTCTGCAGTATAATCCTGCTCACTTCTGCATCTGTGGAAACAATCGTTTTGCTCCCGAATAGGTTCGATTTGAACACTTTTCCATACCTAATTTGAACCAAATCCCAAATCAAACGCAATTGATGAAGGATTAGTCGGTTAATTAGCAGAGTTAATTGAGTACTTACATTTTGCGGCGTTTGTCCATGAACCGCTCGGGGCGGTCGGAGTACGCGGAGGAGATGAACTCGAGAGTCTCGCCGATGAATGGCCAGCCGAGATTTCCCGACGGGAGCGGCGGTTTTTTGTGGCGATTAGGTGATATTCTCGTCGCTAAAGCGCTAATGACTCTGTTTTTGTGCTTGATTAAGAGAGAGATTAGTGCTAATGATATAGAGAGTAATAAGATTAAGGTGCCCATTTTTATGAATGATTTTGCCCGCACGAATGTGCTCTCTCTCTACTTTTCTCTCTACTATATATGTGAAATTGTGGTTTGCTTAAATATATATAGAGATATGTGGTTTAATCATGGGCATTTATTAATTGGTGATGATGACATTTTTCTTTTATTTGATTTGATTTTTTAGTATTGTTATTGATATAGAATAAGGTTTTTTAAATATCGGAAAGTTGTTTCGTGTTACGATAGACTGTCTATAATCACTGAATATCTGAAACTCTCTCTAGTTATCGTTGTTTATTGGCTAAATACATCTGGACCTCACTGCATTTGTCCAGATTTCTCTCTTGTTCCCTTGAACTTTTCCCGTTAAATCAGTTTAAAAATAACCTTCACATATCAACTTTTGATTGGATGACATTTTTTAGAAGTCAAAATAATCAGAAGTCGACACATGACGTTTAAGGGGCAAAGTGGTGCATTTTTTACAAGTTGGTGAGGGCAAGAGGAACTTTTAAAAGTTTAAGGAGACGAGAGACGATCCGAGACAAGTTTAAGAAATCCAAATACATTTAACCTTATTTATTTCCTTGGCATATAATAATTCAATATCATTTGATTACAGTTGTTTTAGGTTATTTTAGAGATGAAGAAGTAAGGCAAAAGATTGAGAATTTCAATTAAAATAAACGAATAGGTTTCGAAGTAATGTTTTTATTCGAAAAGTGTTCGACTGTGAAATGTTTAGTGTACCTATAATTATTCATGTGACAAAGAAGGGGAATGTTGTGCATGAGTACGTGCACGCGGACGGCTAATTAATAATTTGATAAATTATAATCATGAGTATGAAAGGTTAGAGCTTAAGTTAATATGTTCTGTAAGGACGAATATTTCGTATTGGGAAATGTATTTTTATAATTAATTATGTGCATTAAATTTTATGAGATCCGGTCACCGGGCAAAGGTAGAATTTTGGCTCATTTAAATTTTATATTTTTGAATTCTGTGATTAATATTTTAGTTCTTTAATTAATAATGTTTACAATTTCCTAAAATTGCAAACAATTTTGTTGAAAAAGAAAGCATATTTTTGGAATTGGAGATTGGGTTTGTTAAATTGGTAACAAGTCATAAAATCAAGGGAGAGAAGTACATGTCAAATTAAAATAATTGATCATTACAAATTGCATTAGTAAGTGAAGCTGACACTATAATATACATTTTTCATATACACATGATTAAGCTATTAATTAAACATTTGTTAGTTTCTGTTACATTCCCTTTAAGCAAGGTTTTCAAACTGAAACTTTACCAAAAAAAAAAAAAACTTTTTTGGAAGGGTGGTAATACCATAAAGGGCATAGCAATTCTACATCCAGTTTTCACGTAAAATCTGAAAGATGATTGTACTATTGTAACAAATTTAGACATATTATAATTTTGAACTTTCATGAAATAAAGTCTAATGTTACATGTAAATAGCTAATTTGTGCGTGGAAGTTGATTGCTCTTAACTAAATTTAAGTGTCTCTTTGGAATTGTTAGTCCACTTTTTGTTCAAAAAATTTATCTTACCAACTTTTCAGACAACAATATTTTTTTACCTTAAACACTTTAATATTGTTTTCTTAAAACCAAATTACTCTTAGTGAAAATGTTTACAAATGAAGTTGCAAAGAGAGGGACGCATATTTTCCGTCTCATCCTCGTTAAAAGAATCTAAGAAAATTTCTCCTAATTTTCCATAGGAGTATCTTCAAATTCTTGCAAAATGTTCATAACTAGGACATAATTATTTCATAAAATTAATGCAACTTTTTAACTTGGGAAAAAAATAATTCAAATCTATAATTTATGACTACTATCAATTCAATTTCAAAACTTATTTGATAAACAATAAATAACTATATATGTGATCCGATTCAAAAATTAATTGGGGTTGAGAAATATTTTATTCTTCTTCGTATAAAAAAAACTTGTCCTATTATCATGAAAATTCTTACTAGAAATTATTCGTTCCTGTTGCACAATCTCACAACCCTATTACCATCCCAAATTTGGGGGTGATGAAAAGAAAACTAGTAGGATAAACAAAGAAAACAGTTGTACTTCCAAATCTCTAATGATGTTTAAAATATTATCAACTAAACATAGTAACGAATCTATAATTGATAATTCATTGAGATATTATATTAATCATATGAGAAGATTTATATATATATATAAAGAATTAGCCCCACAAGGCATTAGCATGATTGAGTGGCTGGTAGCAGTGGCCAGCCCTCGTGCATTCATGTGAGACTACTCAATAAATCCAACCACATTTTTCCTCTTAATTATTTATCTAATTAATTTCATTATATAAAATTTAATTAAATATCATTGAAAATTTTTAAAAAATAGCATTCATTCTCTCTTTCCACTTGAAAATTATCATCCAATCCTTACAACCCTACCTCTCAATTTTCCTTTTTTTATTTTATGGAGCACACGTTTGAGTTTCTCGTTTTCTGATTCATTTATTAAAAAAAATGCCCATTAATATACTCTTTGATTCATGGAAATTTTATTAGCAATATCGATTAGCTAATTGGTACTCATTATTACCCTCATAATTATTTATATAATTTAAACACAATATTATTTTACACAATATCGAACGTTTTAATTTCATCTATTTGGTATGTAAGTTGTCCAATTTTAATACACTGACCAATTTGATAGCATGATAAATATATACGTAAATTTTTGATAGTTCTTAATCCATTTTTTTCAATTTTCAATCTTATACACCAATTTAAGCGAATACAATTTCTTAGCGTATTAAACTTGAACATGTTTAACATTAGAATATTGTGCATCGAACATAAACACTTTGAGCGATAGGATATTAAATGAAAAAAAGTTTAAGAGATTATGCAATAAAAAGACATATAAAATATTGAATAGGACCTAACGAGTTGTAGGTCTTACGTATATTTGATTGTAAAAATATAAGGCCTTTGGAGTGTAATCATATACAAATGGGTGGCAATTTCCAGGAATTATATATTCAAAAGTAAAGAATGAAAAGCCATTTCTTTTGGGGAAAAGCTAGTTTATTTATTTAACTTTCTCATTTTTTAATCTTCTTGTACTTATTTCAAAATTTATCTGTTTGACTGCTTTCAAATAATTTGAAATTGTATGTGGTCCATTGCTTGATTGCACAACATTTGTTTTATTATTACGCTCCATTCAATTCCTTACTCTTACCTAACTTATGATTAACTAAATTAATACTTTAATCAAGTTTCATAATTGCACAAATAAGCTTTGATTTATTTAGGATTATTTGATAACTTTTTATGTGTCTACATGAATCTTAGAGAATATATTGGATATGCTTTTTTAATTAATTTGATAAGTTCTAAGTTTAGGACTTTAGTGGTGTAGGATATATCCTCATGAATTTTGTATTATTCTTGTTAGAGATATTTAATAATTGATTTTTTTTTATCACGAGATGTTCTAAATAGATTCCAATAATAGGCAACACTTTTAACCCATGCCAATATACAAACTATTTCCCGATCGCTAATTTGCCGGTACCTCAAAGAGTAGGATAGTTGACCCCAAAATTTAAAGTTGCTTGGTATAATAATTGAATATTTTTAATATAAAAAGAGGTTGAGAAACAAATGTATTTGGTAGTTGCATTTGGTTTGTATTTGGATGGATATCGAACAAATGCAAATTGGGTTATGTCCACATCCTTTTTGGAAATTGTGCAATGCTTCCATTTTTTGCCCATGTCACCATGTGGAATCTCTTAAATTTTCCCAAATTTTGAAATCCTCATTTTCAATAAATAAAATTTTGGAAAAATTCTATTGTGGTAATAAATTGTTTGATTATATGCACAAATGCAAGCAGAGATAAGGAAAAACTTACCACAAGATGAACAATACAAACCATTTTTTGTATCAGTAGCAAACTGCAAATTTCATAAAAGAAAATTCTGATAGTCTCGGGTCTCGGTTAAAATCACAATCAATCAAATTTTGGGGAGGGTTTTCGCTCGAATGAACTGTTTAAGAATCGCTTTCTCTTCATCGATGTGTTTTTTCTCTTCGGGGTCTTTCGGTTTGACCTTTCTTTTCTCCTCCAACATCCATTTGAAAAGTTCACGCTGTTGGTCCTCTGGGATTGGCTCACGAGGCTTCACGGGTTGTAAAATGGCTGGAGATGATGAAATTGTTGGCTCGGTTGCAGGAGATGTTGAGATAGTTGAGGTTTTTTCTTCCTCAGGGGCGGTTTCCTTTGGTCTTGTCCATACGTAAACTGCATAAGTTCCAGAGAAAACTTCAGTTTACACCAACAAAAACAGAATGATTATATGGATTACATTATATTGGTGATGTAGGCATTATAGATATACTATAGTCATGCTTTGGAAGTACAAGCGCTATCATATATAGGATCGATCAATTTGGAATTTAAACAATGTCAAGGCCGAATTTAAGCGATTAAAAAAGCTAAGCCATAGAGACAATGATCACTTGAACTCTCAAGAATGTTACATTCATATCAGTGCCCAATGCATCCATTTAAGTCAAGTTTATATCAACTTATGTCTATTTTCTGAAATAAATGCAGAAGCACATAACAATCAACTGTAGAAGCAATAGAGGATCTTGAAATGAGCATAAATTTCAGCATCTAATCTCATGTATGGACAATATTTATTGTGCAAACTAAACAAGATATGAGCGGATCTTCTTAATTTGGCCCACAATAACATGTATAAGATCACGTCCGTGTTGCAATAACTATTTGCCAGTCTAAGAATGGTGCCTCTTGAATTTCTAAGTGCTTTTGTATTTAAATCCAGATATGGCACCAGTGTAATATCTAACTTTCATCAAAGAGAAGAGAAGAGATAAGGCATCAGGCATTCCGGTTTGATGTAGCAGACATTACAGGTTTCTAACTCGGAAAGAAAAGAGCTTATGAATTGAAGGGTGGAGTGAAAATCTTTTAAGAACAATACCGAAATTGACATCAGGATTTACACAAGACAATTTAGCAAACAAATAATCAGATGTAGCATAGGTATGATCCAACTGTCTTAAAGTCAAATGCATATTTTGTGAAAAACTTTACCAGTCAAAGAAAGCATTGGCATCTCGGTAATCATCTACATTGTTACGATTCACAATAACGAAGCACTGGTTCATGAACTATGATATAGATATGGTTATAGTGAAGGGTAGAATAGTAATTGAATAAGTAGATGTGAGTTACGGTTATTAGTTAGCTATAAAAGGATAGTTGATGAGAGTAGAGTAACGGCACCAAGTAGTCTACAGTCATGTTCCTTCCAAGGATCACACAGGCAAACTGATACCCATAGATGCTTATGATGCTGCTAAATGTGTTTTTCTAATATAATTGTGAAGCCAACAGCAGTTAACACAGATTACTACAAAAAGCACCCAAGTAGAAGCAAAGGCACTCGTAGGAGAACTAGTTTAAAACCATAAATAGAGCATGCAGCACCAACAAGTATCTATGTATATGCTTATTGTAGAAAATTAGTATAGAGTGTTAGAGACCAAGACGGTTAATCTATAGCCTTCTAGGTAGTTAGTCAACTTATTTAAAACTATTAATCAATAAAGAATAAATATCAAGATGCCTTTTGTTTCCCTTCTTTCCTATTTCTCTCCCAAAAATTTCTTCTATTCTAATTTTAACTTTTTCACGATTTCTTTCATTTCTTAATTTCTCGTCCCTATTTTTTTATCCTTTCTTTCTGAAATTCTATTTTCTGAACTCTGAACTTACTTAAATTATTGTATTTCCTTAAAAATTTCCTAAAAAACATATTTTGTGCATGTGAGGAGCCTGACAGGAACCAAGGCGATGAGCCTGGAGCCTTTATAACAATCTGATTACATCCCATATAAATCTACATGCCTAAGTCACATTGCAAAGGCCGGAGAAAACTCCCACGAGACGAACAATCTAAGCCATGAGTAGTTTATCCACAAACACAAACTCCCAGTTGATGCAACATTTTGTTTTCACACCAGCTCCACCCATGGTTGTGAAACAAAGAACAGCAGTAGACAATAATAGACTGAATAATAAGGAAATGGAGTGGCTGATTGAAGAGAACTTAGCATGAGAAAAGTGGGAAATACAGACATTTCCCATACACACCATAATTGAAGTATTGCTTGGCCGGAAAATGTTCTCTGAAGAAAAGTCTATGGCCAGAAATATTTACAAATATTCACCTATAGAATTTCAATAGTTACATAGACAAATCACTTATGCTAACATCAAACATCCTACCCATGTTCAAAGATATGCATAAAAATCCAATTAACTCACATCAGCTTCTTACTGTCATCAAATCAGCACCTTCTCTTTCAAAAGCTATCTTTTACACCAAAATTGGCTCACTTATCTCATTGAAAAGAAACTAAGTTATCCCCCAACAAACACAATCCCTAGTTCAAAAGAATTCTCAACATGCAATTAAGCATCCGAAAAGAAGACCCAAACGCACATTTCAACGGTATGAAGCACGAGTTAGAAACCAAAGACTAACAGCAAAGAAACCTCGTCCAACTTGAACCGTTTGGAGGTTCTTTGATTCTCAAATCAGGGCAGATAAAATAATCATAACATACATAAAAAGAAACAAAATTTCGCCCAGACTCAGACATAAATCTGATAATGTAACGAGATTCAAATCATAACTAGATTATCAAACAAACTGAAAACAAAATTCAAGCAAAAGGAAGAGAAAAATGACCTCCAAGACCGAGATTCGCAGCCAAGAAAAGGCGCAAAGGGAACTTGTAACGCTTAGCAAAGGGCTCCTTCTGCGGCGTTGGAGGAGGGGGAGGAGCGGCCGTCGATTGAGAGCTCATTTTGAAGGAGGCCGCCGCAGCTGACGGTTGTTTGAGCTGAGCTGCCCAATTAAAGAAGATGGGTCAACAGGAGAAAGGGATCGTCGAATTGAGCAAGAAGGAATGGAATAATTGCGGAGGTGAAAAGGGTACCTTTCTTTGGCTTGTTGGTGTAGAGCTTGTTAGGTTCTTCATTCATTTTTTACAAAGATTGGATTTTTACATCGCTAGGTTTCTCTACTTCAGGGTGTCACTGTCACTGCTCAAAGTTCATTTTCCCAATTTCATTCTTTTCCCTCCCTCTCTCGAAATTCATTAATTTATCCAATATCGGAATGTTCCTTTGTATTTCATCTTCTTTTTTCTGATGATATAACGAAGAAAACTTCAAAATCATACCTTGATATTTCACTTTTTTTCAAAAACAACTTTAATGTTTCATTTTTTTCAAAATCAACTCAGATGTTTCCAAATGTTTTCAAAAACATCCTTTTCTATCAAAGGGCTGTTAACTGATGACATGGCAGATAGGCAATTTTATCCAATTCTTATTTTAACCCATTCTCTCTAAAACCCTAGCCAAATACCCAAATATCCAACCCAACATCTATGTCTCTTCAAATCCTAACCCTAACAGCCAGCCACCGACAACCCCATCACTGACGATGACCCCATCTCCCCTTTTCTCTCTCTTATTTCCTCTCTCTCTCCCTTCTTCTCTTTGCCGGATAAAGAAATCCTCACTACCATCGTTCAAACTGCCGTCCTCTCTTCCTCTCCCTCGCTGGCGCTAGATATCTCCATCCTCTCTCTTCGTGACTTTCTCTCTCCTCGCGTTTCTGGAGAAATCGCGTTCTGTTCTCTGTCGGTCAGATCTGATAGATTTCCCTCGCCGGTGCTGGATATCTCTCTCCTCTCTCTTCGCGACTTTCTCTCTCCCCGCCGCCGATTTCTGATTCAGATCCCGTCGTTCGCTCCGTTCGCCGGCAAGAGGAGTTCGCCGGGAAAGATCGAATCTAGCCAGATCTCAGGCGCCTTCGATTTTCGGCCAAAATCGGGGTTAGTATTGTTGTTTCTTGGCATTTCAGTTTTAGATCTAGGATTTGGAC
>CAOJBJ011548096.1:0-12768 GCA_948291685.1 Euphorbia celastroides | reverse complement strand
GTTGTAGAAGCTCCACTGACGTTGAATTGGGGCTTATTACTACTCCATTTGAGCTTCTAAATCAAGAAATCGAGACATTGCGTGAGAAACTCAGTTCCGGAAGTCGGTTGTGTTTTCTTATCCCATTTTGGTTTATTCTTAAGTTGTTTGGGTACTTTAGTTCGGTCGATAATGAAGGTTTTGTCAGTCAATCTAAGCATTGGGTGTATGTGGTCTATTCTAGGATCATTTCTATTTAACATGCTCTGGCTGCAGCATCAAATCCCTATTTTCGTTGCTATGCCAGTAATCCTTTATTTCATTCCTCCTTGTGTTTTAATTTGGAAGTTCAGAACTTCATCTTTGTTGAGATTTTTTACCATCTTGGATGATTATCATGAATCGATAGGAGTAAATGCTGGAGTAACTGGCTGCCGAGCTTAAGAAGCTGGCTCCCTAGCTGGAGGAACCGACTGTTGAGATTGAGGAGGTGATTGCTGAGCTTGAGAAGCTAGCGGTTGAAACGCCCTCATCATGCATATGAAATATGACAAACATACTCGAGAGAGTATTCACATCAAAACCGAAATGCCAACGCATGCAACAAGGAAAAACATGTTCACAATTAGAGTGGAAGAAATGTTTCAAGGTAATCAACATAATTTGTGAGAAATAAACGACGAATTTTCATTTTATAAAGAAAATTCAAACATTTAATTGCATGCTTTATTCATGTAGGCAACTCCCCTCAATAAGTGTTACTAAATACAGAATTCTGAGCAAAAAATTTTTTCTGAACACTTTTCAAGTGTAAATGGGAACCTAAAATGAAAAGAAATAGCATGCAGGCGGAAAGAAGATGGAAAGTGGATAATTGATCGGCCTTTCCTTTCAAAAAACAATACATCATAATTAACCCATCTAATATTATGTAATAAAAAAAGGATTAAGCTTGAGTTGTTGAGTTTGAAGACCAAAATTATCTTTATTTGTGTGACCAAAACTGACCAAAATTGCCTAAAAGTAACTTTAACAAATTAAAAAAAATTGAAAATTAAGCTTAAACTAAAATCATTTATAACTTTTTCCAAAATAACATATTCATATTATTCATTAAGATATACTCAAATAACATATCCATATAGAAATTGGGAATCTTTTCTAATTGAGATTTTCTACAAAAGAAATTACAAAAAGAAGAATCGCCAGGAAACCGAAAGAGAGACAAGCAGCCAGGGAAAACACATGATTAAGGTGATTTCGAATCTATAACTTATGAATGATTAAACCTCCTAAAGAACTTCGGCCTCTAAAGTCGCTCTGGCTTTCTTGTTCAGCTCACCAAGTGGAGTTGGAGGTATGACTTCCTATAGTTGGTACTCAAGCATAAAATCGTTGTCCAACATGTTCTTGATCTCCAAAAACAGGATATGATCATTCACCATAATCATGTTTTCCTCTGCATCCCAATTGGTTTATTGAGCCTTTTTTGGCTAACCAATCAGCCACTTTCTTGGATGGGCATTGCAGCGCCAATCTTGTAATTGTAATCTCGAATAGCTTTTTGAAGCTCTTTAATGATCTCATAATAAGTACCAGTTTTGTTGTGGGTGGCGGAGGAAACTCTGGCAAGGTCCGCCGTTACATCGAGGCAGTCGATGGTCATCTTGATTGGCCCTAATTTCTCCCTCTTAGAAAAATAAAGTCAAAATTTCAAGGCAAGAGCCTCTGCTTCAAAATTGTTGGTTACGGAAACATGACCGAGAGCTATTCAACAACACTCACTGTCGGTAGCGAGAATTCCAATTGACGACTATCCCTCGAAATTTAATAGAGGCGTCTGCTTTAGCAATAATTGACTTGTCGATTGGTAGAGCAACATACCGCTGTTTGTAAACAAATTTCTCTAAATTCCCACGCACCCAAATTTTATAACCAGCATCAAAATGAATTTTGACATCATGTTTGTCAATCCCATAATGTTGACACGTAATACGATCCATTACACTGAAATATTTCCTGATAGGTTTGAAGACCGGATACTGCCGGCAATGGGAGGAGCTTTGAAACTTTAATCAAAGACATTGGGAGGTAGCCGCAAAGACTAAATAATATATCCATATATTATTGATATGTATCTATAATATTTTTTTGAATACAAACGGAGGACAGGAAGGGGAAAGGACCGGACATCTCAACTAGGTTGGCACCATCAAGAGCCAAACCCTAAAACCCCGAACCCCTAAATATATTAAAAAGGAAATAAAAAATTACAAGAAAAAATTAATCGAACCGGAACATACTCCGGCCTAAAATGTCCGACCTAAAAATATCAAAACAAAAAGAAGGGACGTTGTCCCACCAGCAAACATCATCTAAATCTCTAGCTGAATTTGTCAAACAATCGGAACACTATTGCCCTCTCGAAAAATATGAGACACCAAAACGAGCCCAATCATGAGCCAATCTGCTTGAATATATTATTTATGAAGATGTATTAGAAAATGAGCTAACATTTCTAAATATCCCTCTTGTTGGAACTTCCCCTTTAAATATATTAAAAATGAAAGGTTTTGTAAATCTGGTGGAAGTAATTGCTACAGTCAGGTTGTTCGTGAAAGATCTAAGTTCCACAGGCCTTTCAAAGACGAGAAAGATGAAGGAATTTTTCCTCGAAAAGGACTCCCTTCTAGATATAGATTCTCTAGACTCAATCATTCACCAAGTGATCCATGAATTTCACCTAAAAATCTGTTTTCGAAAAGATCTATTTCATAATATCTTCTGGAATCTGCCCAGTGGAGGAATTCTAAGATAAGTCAAGGACATTCAAATAGAAAGAGTTTGGGTATAGTTTCACTAAGAAGATTACTTGAGATGTCTAGTAACTGCTAAGTCTTGGATTTTTCTAGATGCTATGTGGAATACTTCCTTCAAGTTTATTATTTGATAGATCAACAACATAAAAGAAAGTGGGATTGCCTAAAGACAAAGGGATTGGACTTAAAAACCTATTATGTGATAAATCGAATGACTGCAGGTTTTGAAATTTGCCAAGATTAGAGGGAATTGTACTAGTGAGAAAGTTATTGTCCAAGGACAATGCAACCAATTTGGTAAGGCTCTCTATAGTGGCACAAATTCTTCCAGTTAATTGATTGCTTCCTAGATATAAATATTTGAGTTGCGTAGACAAATTGCTGAGAAATCGGGTAAATCACCATTAAAATTGTTAAAACTTAAATCAAGAAGTTCAAGGCTGGAAAAGTTTGTGAGAGATGCAAGAAAAGTCCAGCCATGTTCAAAGTCACTTACAAGTTCATTGTCACTTAAGTCTAACCCCCATGAATTCTTTAGACTGCCAAGTGTATTTGGAACTTCCCCAACTAGCATATTTTTACTTATGTCTACTAGTTCGAGACTCTTACCATTGAATACTGAAATGGGAATTGATCCTAAGAAAATATTCATCTGCTAATGAAAAGAAAACAAGAGACGAAAGGTTTCCAAGGAAAACTGGAATTTCTCCTGTGAGATTGTTTCCAACAAGTGCAAAGACTTGTAGATTGGATAAACTTCCAAGCCCTTGCGGGATTTCTCCGATTAGATTATTGTGTTGCAAAATGAGTGTCTCGAGGCTAGAGCATCTGCTCAAATTTGCAGGAATTTTGCCATGCAGTGAGTTATTTCCCACAGCAAATAGTTGTAGTCGAAAGAGATTACCAATTTGCAGTGGAATTTGGCCATGTAAACTGTTGTTCTCTGCACATTAAGAGTTCTAAGGAAACTCAGGTTGCCAACGTATGGTGACAAATATCCCTTCAAATTATGGCCTTCCAAGTTCAAAGACACAACTCTCTGATGGAGGCGACCGCATGAAACACCAAACCAGTTGCAGAAGTGGTTAGAACCAGCCTGTTTGTCTCATTGCTTCAACCATAGGCTTGCATCATTGAAAAGATCCATATAGAGAAGAAAATGGTCAGTAAATGAAAATAAAAGTGCAGCCAAGATAAACATATACAACTTCATATTCGTTTTATCAGAGATGGCTAATTTAGAAGCTTAGCATAATATTTTGGAGGATTTTGTGTGAGTTGTATATAACCGACTAACAATATTTTTCCTAATTGTAATCATTTGATAATCTCATTTTTCTTTTTGTTGATATCCAACTTAAATTCCACAAAACTAGAAGGTTCTGAATTTCCATTATTGCACTAACAAAAAGTCATAGTCTTCTCCACTTCAGTCTACTCGCATTATAGTTTCCTGAAAAAAAAATATTTAAATGGTTTAAAAGCCCACTCACAAATTGTAGTACCAAATTTATGCATATTTCTTTGCATAAAATTGTACTACCAAAAATTGTATTCCAACGTTGAAAAGATTTGGAAAAACAAAATAAAATGAGGGAACTAACAGGTGTACTTTTTGTAAGTTTGGAGGATTTAATTAAGGGTTTTTTCAGAAAAAAAAAAAACGGGTTCTGTATAGATTAACGGCTCACAATTTTAGATAAAGTATTAAATTAATTGAGAATTGAAGTTTGTGTCTTCCAAAATATTGTGAGCGATTGATCAAGGAAGATCTTTGAAGAAACGGTTCTTCTAGAAAAAAAAACCCTTAAATGAGACATTTATAAGTTCATAAGATTGAGGGGCATTTAGGGATAACTATAAAGGGTCCCAATGTATTAAGCATGCATATAAACAAATGATACGAAAATATGCTTGGTTTTCATAGGCTTTATATCCACGGTGTTATTCGAATAAGATATTGTTGGTTATAACTTCCATATAAATTTAACATTATTATTTTAAGAATTTTGAAAATTGATTTTTCGATGGTCCAAATTTTGAGCTAAATAAAGGGCCAACAGTTAAGTTTTCGTGTAATTTTCCCCAAAATAAAAGCAACCCAAATGCCTGCAGCCCAAAGTCCACCATCTGGTCATTCTGTCTCCTTTATTGTTCTTTCTATGAAACTTCTACTGCTCCAAGCCTCCAAATATTTCTTTGTAACTGAGAATGCAATGAGTGTTTGAAAACTTCCACAACAATTTACTTTTTAGGGTAACTTACATGGGGCAACTAATATGATACATGGATTTAGGTAAACACACAGCCTAGCAAAATAATATCATCCACTGACCAAACAGCTAAAATAATTACACTCAGCACGTTCTTAATCTAAAAAACGCGTCAGAATATGTATTAGCATATATCATGGATATATCATGATATATCATATTATATTCTTGATATATCCTGGATATAACAGGATATATTGTTGATATAACATCAAAAATCAAAAGATCACTATATATAACAATCGACAAAAAGAAAGAACATAATATATTTAAGATATTATATCATGTTATATCCAGAAAGAAGAAGAATGCATGAGGGAGAATAAATGAATAATCATAAAATGTTTTAAATAAGTAAATTGGTAAAAGCTATCATATGAAGAAAAATCCGTACGCATTGTATGAACTAAGTGTTCACATTTGTCCATTGAATTCTTCAAAGTCAGTCTCGTTATCTTCGTGTCATCGCATTGACTTCTGACTAGTTGTCACCATATTTAACAACTTGCATTAATTTATTCATTTTTTATTATTAAGGTTAACGAGTATTTATTAATGTTTTCAACAATTTTGAAGACAAAATATCATTAAAAACAACTATCACCAATAGGTAATCAACCCCAACAACTCAATCAACCAGGCTCTTAATAATAATTGTGGTTCTTAACTCGTTCGTTGTGTAAAACACCAAATTTATGTAGTACAAAATTCATTCATATGAAGAAATTAAGAGAAAATTCAATTGTATTATATAACATTATTATCTTAATAGAACTACTTATGATTTATTCAAAGTGATTATAATAAAATTGAAAGTTGGTTTATGCATGTAATTATAGTAAATTTAATATGTTCAATTGAATGTATGAACACGTTGAAGTAGAATTAGACTAAGTAATATTCAAAATTCAAATTATGTAATTCTTGTACTGAAAAATTATAAAATATTTGGTGCTGAGTATACCTGAAGAAACATTAGTTAAAGACTAACATAAAATTTGATTTATTTTATTATATAAAGTACCTGTCCAACTTATAATATAATTTATCTGCATAATTGTGTTCGAAGTAATTATATTCTTAATTTTTTTACACTGAAGTCTAAAGGTTGGCTTTCTTTTGTGAACGAGATTCTGAGTGACTTTGATTTACTCTTGTTGGAAAATTACTTACACCACTTATTTTCAGTACCATATAATTAAAAAAAAAAACAATTGGCGTGAATAGGACAATCATAAGTTGGTAATTTAAGTACCGTTTAAGAGATGTTTCAGTAAAAAAAAAAATTACTAACTTTTCCATTCAATTTTTTTCAACTTACAAGTAGAGATGTTGAACTTGTAGCTTAAGACTATTAAAATATTCATATATATTGAAAAAATATGTCATTACTTAATATTAATTAAAATGCTCATGAGTTTTTAAATTTGTCAATATATTGATATTTGATTTTTTTTTCATTATTTTACATTTGCCCATGTTACTGTAATAATAACTCAATTGATACTATATGTTAAAATTGTTATATATTATATAGCATTTGTTCATATTTATGATTTTCATTAATAATATTAATAAAAAAATCATAAATTGAATGAATTAAATAAAAATAAGTAAAAAAATGTAATTGTGATAATCAAATTAAAATTTTTATTTACCAAATAAACGAAAACAAATTAAAAATAATGGTAAGGATAAAGGTGATTTGATTGGATGGGCCATGAAATTCGAAGGTGCAGACAACTCAATAAATCATAATTCAGATTTGGAATGGAGTGAAAGCATGTATAATTATATTCCTAATTTTTTATATATTAAAGAATAAAAAAAATTTCACTAAATGATTAATTAATTAATTTCATATTTGCATTTGCTAGAACCTGTCGATGTCATTTTCAGTTCTCAAATTATCTTTTTTATAAAATAATAACAACATCCAAATTCTGCACCAAAAAGTTGAAAATGCCAAATTCTTCCATTTTCTGTATTATCTTATTTCAAACAAACAGCTTACAAAGTAAAAGATATAAACTGATTTTTATAATTCATAAATTTACAAGGATCGAAATTTTAAGCAAAAAAAATTACATTTCATTTTGTTTCATGTCACCTAGATTTTTTTACAAGTTTTAAAATTTTATATACTAGAACATCCTAAAAGAGGATCAAAATATGTGTTTTGTTTCTATATGGGCAAAAAGAATGGTAGTTTATTGCATCCTAAAGCCAACCTTAACATCAATTATGGTTTTTCAATATCCAATTGTCATTATTTTGCTTCAACTACCAGTCAATCATTTTTGTAAAAAGAAAGAAAAAAAATTTTGAATTTTCTTTATCAGTATATATAATGAAATAATATTGTACTAGATTTAATAACAATTAATTTATTTCATTCCTTTCATTTCTAAAGAGCTGGATGAAATATAGGGTTGTAACACAAAGTACCTCTTACTAATTTTCAACTATATATTAAGAGATTTCAACACATTCTTGGAATCTAATTTTAAGAGTAAATAGAAAAAGGAATGGTTCTTGGGGGATTTTGATGTGGCCATGGGGAACAATTGGTAGTGGTTTCTTTATATTTTGCAAAAATATAATATATGATTTTGGCTAAAGTAAAGATTTCATATTTTATGTTAATAATTGGCAACACTTGTTAATCTTGGATTCTTGGAATAATTTAATTTCTAGAAAAACTAAAAGAATATGAAATTCCACAACCGACATATTCCACGTCAAAAATGATATAAGTCAACTAATGTTTATGTATGTAAATAAAAGAATAAGATCTTTATTCACCTTATGAAATTCAATGCACGAAACATTTTATGTTCACGTTGAGTTGAATAATAATAGCTATATGTTTTGAGAATGAAAATTAAAGATAATCTATTCTAATTTGTAGCGAGGAACTAAATTTGAGATGATACGGTACTTTAAGAAATCAGAAGCTTCAACAAATTAAAAACAGTTTAATATTGCTTTTTCAATTTGTTGTTCAGAAAAACTCTCTTTTAAATTTTGTTAAGACAATACATTTAAGTCTTTTTTATTAGAACCAGCTCGATATATTTTTAAAAAAATCAGAGCCTGTTGTAAATAAAGCTTTGGGATGAACTTTTTGGAACTTAGGGGAGACAATCGCATACTGGTAATTAACTAGAGCAATATGCATGCACAAACGTTACTTAATAAGTTGATTAATTATCTGATTACTAATTTATATTATGATGTTAAGAAAAAAGCATAAAGGAAAAATCAAGAAGTTGTTAAGAAGCAAATTAAATCATCTACAAAAAAGGGACACATGGCCAAATTTTATCCTATATTTGTAAATAAACAACATTAGTATGTATAATTGCAGATTATGAAAGTCTTTTTTAAAATAGAAATCTAAAAGATTAGGCACTAGAGTTTTGCTTCAAGCAAATCTTTTGCTCGTATTTTTTAATTTCTCAAATTTATTCCCAGTTAAAAACACAATTCTCATATACTAGATAATACCATACTTGGTATAGCTTGTGCTCTTTATCACATTGGTGTCATGAGTTAATTAATGTATAATATAAAATATACACTTCTAATTGGATTAAATGTTATTATTTGTTCTATGGGTTTCTTAATTATATTATTTTCAAATTGAATCAAATAGGAAATACTAATAGTTGTCAAATTCTCTTGCTCAATATATATGTATCAACTAAAAGTGATTATTGGTATAGTTTAACTATAATTGTTTGTTTATAGTGTGCCATGAAATCGATCCATGAAATTAGCTATTAACGTATACATTAGGGTAACTGCCTACAATTCACTTCGAGAAAGAAATGGTCTTTGTTAATAACTTTTTTTGCCTCCGATAAATATGAAAATAATTATTTGATTATCACAATTAAACAATTAGAATCATCATTTCACATAAAAGAAGGTAGAATGTTATAGTTCAAAACGTTCTCAAGCACCCGCTAAATTCATATGTTCTAATTTATTATTTTATATTCGGCTCTCACAAGGTGTGGATTTCTAGCCATTTTATAAGGACACACTAATGAATATTTGACACATTGGTTTCTATATGTTACAAAAATGTGTCGTATTTCCGTGATTAATCTAACACTATGGATATCATTATTTATTTCGGTTTTTTTGTAGTTTAAGACGATATGGTTCAAATTCATATCAAACTATAACAATTATTTCTCAAATCAATTTAATTTAAAAATGTTCAAGTAGTTACATAATAACTATGACATTTAAATAAGTTCATGAATTAAATTCTTTCACGATTTCTTGACTGGAAAGTTCTTTGACATTTTTTAGTAAAGGCATATTAAATCTTTTGACTAATTCCATCCTTAACTTTTTCTTTTGTTCAAAATGAGAGAGAATTGAATTTACTAGGAAGATAATACAGGTTTACTAAATCAACTAATCCCTTAACTCGTTCATATAAATTTATTTGGTCCTAAATTTTCAAGATGCCTCATCAACTCTCAGAATTTAATATCATTTTAACTCTCGCAATTTGTTTGTACATATATGCTACATATAGTAAATTAATGAACCATAGAAATTTTTACACTATAGATATTCTTTATATTTCAATTCTTTTCGCAGTTTAAGAAGATATGGTTTAAAAAATATTCAAATAGAGTATATAATAACAATGACATTTTAATAAGTTCATGAATCAAAATTCTTTCACGTTTTCTTGACTGAAAAGTTCTTTGACATTTTTGAGTAAAGGCATGTTAAATTTTTTGACTAACTTTTTTCATCCTTAACTTTTTCTTTTGCTCAAATGGGAGAGAATTGAATTTACTAGGAAGAATACAGGTTTACTAAATCAACTAACCCCTCAACTTGTTCATTTACATTTATTTGGTCCTCACTTTTCAAGATGCCTCATCAACTCTCATAATTCAATAAAATTTTAACTCTCTCAATTTGGTTATAAATATATTACACAGTAAAATTATGAACCATAGAAATTTTACACTTCTATATTATAGGAAATGTTGCATGTTGCTGATCCATTTTAAGGTATCGCTTATAAGTTACCTTTAAGTCAATATCATCTAAAAACGAGGAGAGAACACTAATAATTAAGAAGTCGAAAAGTTTAATAACCTACTCACAAACAACTTATATGTACTTGATTAATTGTGTAATATTTATTATAAAAAAATGGTGTAATATTGATTTTATTTGGTCAAATCACAAATGCTTTACAAATTGCTTTTGCTAAAAGTTTTGAAAACAACTTATAACTTTTAGCTCATAATTAATGGTGTAATTTTCTTGCAATGAAAGTTCATTGTCAACTTATAAGTTGAGTAGTGCTTGTAACCATTAAGAAAACTTCTCTTACAATAGTGGCTCATAGTTGTTTTGGATAATTCTTTTACGTTGCTTGTAACATTTTATCTTTCAAATAACTAAAAATAGTAGTACCAAAGTATCTTAAAAAAATTTCATACTTAAAAAGCAAAAAATATGCATCAGACAAATTCTTAAACTCTAACTCAAATAGCATTGCGAGTGAGGCTTATCTTATTGGGGAATATCTCTACCTTCATCTCATTTAGGTATCCGGAAAGAAAATCTCAATTTGCATCGACGTTAATGATTCGAAAAAATTATGTCTTTAGAAGTTCCTCAATTTATTATAAAGTCAAAAAAATATGCAATTTCTTCCTAGCTACGTACAAATAGAATTATTTTACATAATTATTTTTTAAATTATAAAAATACATCATTTCTAAAAATTAACTAAATAAACTTATGAAAATAAGTCATAATTGGTGTGAGCTTAATTTCAAGAGCCACAGTGGCTATTTCATGACTTAGTAGTTATAAGGTATTGAATATCAATTTTATTCGTGCTTATCAAGTTGAAGAATATATCAAGTTGAAAAATCATGGTGAAAATTTCTATATCTGCACGTTGAAAAGTTTTTATGGCAATTCTCGTACCTGTTAGAGCGAATTTCTATTGAGTCTGGGAAAATTCTCGCCTCACTAAAATTATTTAATAATATTATTGAAGTTATAATAAATTACGTTCAGTTCAACGATAATCAAATTTTATGAATTTTAATTAATTTAATTTAATTTATTATAAAATGTTATAATGCTAAACTTCATATGTAACAGTGTTAAGCACGCGCTTGAGAGGAGAGTATGGGAGTACATTATTTCTTTAGCATCATTAAACAGTTCCAAGAAAGTTATTCCAAAATCCAAATACAAACAAAGCAAAAGAAAGGAAAGATCCAACAAGCTTCAGTCAAAATCCTCTAAGCTTGCTTTCTTCTCTCTATAAATTAATCCCCCCTTTCAACTAACCACACAAATCCTTAAAAAACCCATCTCAAAGAACACCAAATTCCTCCGAACTAAGCACTTGTTGCAGACATGTCGGATAATGGAAACAAGAAGATCAAATGTGTTGGAGAAAACTCGGAAGAGAATCAAAAGAAGAAGAAGATAATTGGATCGGTTGTGTTGATGAAGAAAAATGTTTTGGATTTTAATGATTTTCATGCTTCGTTTCTTGATGGGATTCATGAGCTTCTTGGCCATGGCGTCTCTCTGCAACTCGTTAGTGCTGCTCATCTTGACTCGGGTGAGTTTGCTTTTTCTGATTTTCAGTTTACATTTCGTTTTGAGTTATTGGAAATTCGGTTGATTTGGATTCCAAAACTATGTTGTACTATTTGCCTTATCCCTTTCTTCCAGTCATATCATTTGACACATAGGGTACGAAAGTGCAAGGAAAAAATGAAGAAATAATTCCACATATGGTTAATAAAAGGATACCGAAAGGTGAAACAATAAATTTTATTTTGATTCACATGTAGTTCCATACCCCGATTTTTCGGTCGAGACGTTGAAAATCGAGTTGTTGCAAAATTAAGTTTAAGTTAGTATATGTGGACTATACAGTCTATACCTTTGATACTTCAAACGTTTGCAATATGTCCCTTTTCACTAGGTTCAAACGTTTATTTTAGAAGTGTTTAACCTTGTATTAAAATGGCTATAGTAACACTTTAGATTGATTTTAAAGAAAATTTAACTGTGTACAAGGAAACATGAAGCACATAATTTCCTGTGAGTGTTTGCCGGATTTTCTGTGTACGGATGTGACTGCAATTTACTAGGAGTGGGAAAATCAAGGTGATCAAAAAACAAAATTATTGTGTTCACACACGACACTATACTTTATTGAAATGAGAGATGTAGGATCAAGTTAGTATTTTTTTTATCTATTTATTTATTCTACTTAAAAAATATGTTAAGACTATTATAAAAAAAATATGTTAAGACAAATTGTTACTTTCTTAAAAAAATTCAATACATAATTGGATGCTTCTTAGTAACAAATATATTTTTAGTGAGGACTATTAATTTTGACTATTCGACATTTGATTTATTTAATTCACTACTTGATATTTGACTGATTAAATTTTAATACATTAACAAGTTAGTCATGGTAATAAAATTAAATCAGCATATTCTGATTTTCTTAACCTTTTTAATTCAAATAATCGCTTAATGTGCTAAAATTTAAATGAGGCAATAAATAGATAAAAGTTATAAACACTAGATAAAGGGATCATGCAATAAATAGCAAAAGTTGATTTATAGAAAATGATTATTTTGGAAATAGGGAGAAAATTATTCCA
>CAOJBJ011547715.1:0-15217 GCA_948291685.1 Euphorbia celastroides | reverse complement strand
AAGCTGAGCTCGAAGAATTCTTCACCGAGGCTGAAAAGAAAATCCAAAAACAATTTGCAGACAAGTAAATTTCACATTCTCTCCATTCGTGCAAGCGCACACTCATTATTTGCTTCAGTATTTGCACAATTTCAGCGCCTGCTTGCTTCTGAGGAAATTGAGCTCGATAAGCGAAAAATCCGAAACTGAAGAACAATTAATACTGAGCTTCCTTTCCATTATTGCAGGTATAACTACGATATAGCGAAGGACAAGCCATTACAAGGACGGTACGAGTGGATTCGATTAAATCCTTGAAGAAAAATGAAATCAAAAGGAAGAAAACTACGCTGATTCCTCATAATTTCAGGTTCCTTCTTCATCTTTAATCGCCATTGTTGCTCAGTGTACAGCTCTATGTCTAATTTCCATTTTCGTCGGCTAGAATTTTTGTTAGAAGCTTAAGCTTCGCTGTTTGTTCTTCTATAAGAAGACGAAAAATCCCCTTGTAGATGAGCAAACAGTTGAATAACGAAAGTTAGGTTTTCATTTCAATTTAGTTTCTGATTTTGTTTCGTTACATAAATGAGAAAATCAAACTTTCGCTGTGAAAATTTTCTGTCTCTTTCTCTGCAATTCTTCTTCCATATCCGATTAAATTCGGTACAGTTTCCATTTTATCAGCATTAGCTTCTTTTTCTGATTTTCTCTCCAAGGGAAAAAACACAAATCTTTTTTTCTCGTCGTTTTCTTTCACTATCCTGTATTTTTCTCTCTTTTGGATTGTCTTCGGGTTATCTTCATTTATTAGAGCTAGGATTTTTCTTCTGTTTAAAAAAATCAAAGGCCACCTAAAAAAATCAAAAGGTTGAGAGAGAAAGAAAAAAGATGATGATAAAAGAGAGAGAAAGTGAAGAAAGAAGCAAATGCACGCATTATTCAGCGTAAGAGATGGACACGTGTCGAAATTAGAAAGCTGATCTTCTTTTGCCCCCATGTGGAATTGCTTTCAGCTTCAAAAATGCTATTTTTCAGTCAAAAATTCTCATGGAATTTTATATTTTTTGTTACCATTTTACTGTTTTTTGTATTTTGTTGATACTTTTTTATGATTCTTTTTCTCTGCTAAAGAAAATATTTTCACTCTAGCTTCATAAAATTTTGTTTTAACTTTAATTGGTTTAATTTACTTAAAAGCATATTATTTTCAATTTTGTTAGTGGAAAATGTAGAATGTAAAAATGTGAGAAATGAATATTCATTGAGTTTAGAGCTTACTATTTAAATAACTATTTAATTTGCAACTTGGAAGGGAAAAGTGTAAAGAGAGTATGGAACCCAATACAATTTCCACTCTTGATCTTTTTATCTTATCCCTAATCATTTAGGTTTCTACTCTTTTTATTGTCTCTTTCTTTCACAACCAATTATAGTTCTTACTTTTCCCATGAATGTGGTCACATTATATGACTCAAACTAATTGTTCTAATTTAATTTTCACGATTTGGAAGTATGTATTACTTTTCCCATGAATGTGGTCGCATTATATCACTCAAGATAATGTATTTTGTCTTTAAACATTGTTCTAATTTGTTTTTCACGATTTGGAGTATTATTTAATTGGAATCAATTTAGTTTTGTTTAAAATCTGCAGATAATAGTATGTAAAAACAATTATAAACTGGTTCTAAAGCATGAACAATATAGCACTCTCCTCATATAGTCAAATGTAAAAGTCGACCGTTCAAGGCAACAATCGAGTCTCATTTTTTAACCAAGATTATGAGAATTTTTTTAGTTTTCATCGCCCTCTATAGTGAAGAGCGAAGGATCTATACGATAATAAAACACGGATTATTACGAATTCAATAATGTTCATAAAAATAGCAATTGTCAATTGAGTTTAGAAGTGGTATTAGCAAGAAAATTGCAAGCTTCAACAAACATTCACTTATTTCTAGCAAACTGAAAGAGCTTTAAATGGAAATTTTTTCTTGGATCTGCTGATTTTTGATGTTATCTAGTAGTTCCAAATTGCATCCAATTCCAAGTTATGGCTTGTCCTTTGTTTTTTTTTTTGGCCCCTTTCAAAATATTTTTGTTTAGAGGACTAATTTTCTAAATTTCCCAATTAAATTAACCATCACAAAAATAGCCTACAAAAACCAACTTTTTACTGTAATCACTTGTAGCTGGGTGCTCATTTGGTTTGGCCGAACCGAGTTTCATGATCTATTAATCTTTTATTATAATTTTTACCGAATTTTCTTTTCCAGAGACTATTCAGATGAAGCAATTTGGTTGGTTCGGCAGAACCGAACCTACTTGCAGCAATTAGTAGACGACTAAGTACTCAATATAAAAACTCGGTTTGGAATATTTCATTAAACCAAGGTAACTGTGGTCTTACTCTTATAATACATCAAACTGGTTTTAAATTTGATACATTCCAATGTACACGTGCGATCAATGATAGTAATTACAAGCGGAAATCGAGTCAAACCAATGGCAAAAGAAAAACGAAAACCTGAAAAATTCATACTACATGTTCTTCAATGCAGGCAACTGACCTAATGGAATTTGATTTAATGCTAGTACTTGTACCCTTCTCCTCTATTGAATATGCAATCAATGCCTTCACTACTTGCCGGAATCTCCTTCTATATGTCGGTAATATGGATACACTTCTCGCCATTCCGATCAACCTGTAACCAACATATTAAGTGTCAATGACTTCTTAATTATCGAATTAAGACATTTGATTTCCTTACTAGTGTCGAAAATTGGATGGTGAAAAATTAAGTTTGATACCTTCTACTAATGCCTTGTAATTGGGCAGCTCTAAGAGGTTGCTTTGGAATGTCGCTGCCATCATCCCAAGCCTCCATTCTTTTGCTATCATGTCCGAAAAGCACAACTTTCAGCAAAAACTTCTCTTCGATTTCTTCCAATTTGAGGACTCGAATCTGTTCTTTAACAACCATCACGGGGTGAAAGAACCAATCGAACAATTTGTCGTTTGGTCTATTCAAATAGGTCATTTCAAAGCCATCAACAAGGACAAAACCGTCCGATCCAGCTCTTATTGAGTATAGAAGAGTTTGTAGCATTGAATAGCAAGGCAACCCAACACTAACTATGGTTCCTTCATTTGGGTTTTTCGCCTTAAGCGATTCGTTCAAATCGGATAGTGTTATTGCACCCGAATCTAAGAGTTCTTTGCCCCGTAATTCACATGCCTTCATCACTGATCCCCAAATCTGTTCAATTCGAAAAAGAAAAACATCATTTTGTTTGATTTAGCGACTTTTTGACCTTCAAACTTGCATAAAATTGCATTCACTCCCTATATTCGGAAGTCTATTAGACGGGCTATAGAAGGATGAAACCAATTGCTTTAACTTCCTATTCTGGTTTCACTAGTTATTTTAATAGGTTTAAAGAACTTATAAGTATAAATTTGAAGTACCTGGACCACTTTTACTTCTTGAATTGTCTCCCTAACAGATCTTGAAGGAACCAAACTTGGCATAAACATTGCAGAAGAATCTACCGGAATAGGACCAAATTTTCGACGACTTCCTCCAACCGAAAGCTCTGAAGAGTTTGAGGCCTTTTTTCGATAACGGGGCCTGGCTGTGTCGAATGTTATTCTAATTGTTAGAAATCAATAACTCAAAAAATCTGCTTTAAATGAATTTAAAAAGTGAAGACAGGAAAAGATTACTTTGGAAGAAAAGTCCCTTCCTTAAGGTAAAGTCCATCATTTGTGTACTCATCAAATTCGGCCACCATTGCAATCGCATATGCTATACCTCTCCTGAATGATCTCTCCTGAAATGCTCAACAAAGTTCGAGCTCATAGTTATCAAAATTTTACGAATTTGTCCCGCAATGTACAAAATTGGCAAAAAATGCCCCTTAATTCTAAGAATCTTACGGATTTCACGATTCAATTAAATCTTCCGATTTACAATATGATATTTACGATAAGATTCATCCAAAAATCGTTTTGAGTTAATGGATTGAATATAAAAAAATAAAAGGTGAAAACTAAAATTATAGGAAAAATAATACATAATGATGCCAGACAGAATCATTCTCTTTTGGTATACGATAATAAAAAACCGGATTTTTAAGATCACAATTATATTATGTTTAAAGTTTAAGTAACTACTATATAATAGTATTTTTCCACATTGAATTATAACTTTAGACTATAGAATATTATATTGTGTTAACTTGAACATGTTAAATGATTCATTTTAATGATTTTATAAACATGAACCAGATCTTACTACTCGATTCACAATTCTCAATTCTCCATTCAACAACCGAATCAAGAGTAGCATGGGGAAGAAAACGTGCAAGGCTTTAACACGCACCTGATAAACTACAACCGAGGCATAAAGACCGATGAAAATGCTCGAAAAAATAGTAATCAGAATGCTCCCAACCACAATGAGAGGCCACAAAAGGATAGTCAATCCAGCAATAGGAATGCAAGCCGTTTCGAGAAATGGACCCTCTCGGCTTATAAGATCATGAATCAATCTAAACCATCCTCGGAACAACATGTAGGGGCTCTTGATCACAGCGATCGCAGTAAAAAGAGGAATATCCACAACCAACCCGAGTATTCCAGCAATGATAAATCCTGGCACATGAATGAATCTACCAAAGCAAGAGCAATAAAACAACAGTCACACTTTACAAAACATTGAATTAGAAAGTAAATTGGTATACCATTCAATACCTTAGAGGTCGATTTTCATTTGAAGTGGGGGAATCCCGAAGCTCTTTCAAGTATTGAGGGTAAGAATGATAACAAAAATCCGCAAAATCCGAAACAACCGTGCAACTTCCTTTTATAGTCCCCCAAGTTCCATCCTAGATGTTCAATACAACAAATCAATCAAATGTACCGAACAAACCCTAAAAAAGTAACACTTTGGATTAACAAAACGAACCGAAAACATACAATAAGACAGTGGTAGAATTTCTTGGATTCCCTATTGTGTCTAAAGGCTTCAAAGGTGGAAACCCAAGGGGTAAAAAAACCATACCCCAAACCAACAAGAATACTTATAGCAACGCTTAAACCAAGCCAAATACCAATCAAACCGGGCAAAGTGATCAAAATTGCTGCTTTAAGTAGTGCATCAAATCTATTTGTCCTGCAAAATTAATTCAAAACCCACGTAAATTTATCAATTCTATTGAAATTAGCAAAGGAAAATCTTGATTTTGTTGAGAATATTTACTTTACAAGGGTGTAGACAGTCCAAGCAACATGTGAAGGAAACAATAACAGAATAACCCCAACATTTCCTCCGATTAGAATTGAGGCCGCAATTGGACCCACTAATAAAGCTGCAATATTTATTGAAAATTTTAACCCATTTTCAAAATGGGGATTAAACTTCCAATTTGACAAACCCAGATGAAAAAAATGGAAATTGAAGCAGAAAAATTGTACCTTTAAGAGCACCGAAGAGCAAAGCAGCACAGAAGGCAAAAACCACATACAAGATTGCTAACCCATCATAGAATTTGTTTACGGAAGCCATAGATGAACCATAGAAGCAAGAAAAATTGACTTTAAGAAATAAAAATCCAACCTTTATATACAAATAATGAGGAAAAAAGGCAAGAAGAAGGCAGATGGAAACAGTAAACTTAACTAGAAATCAAGTAAAAAGAGATGTAATAATTTGACACCTAATTTCCTGATACTTAATCTTGTGATTACAGCTAATATTTTTGGATTAATGAAACTGAGGTCTAATTTGGGGATTAATTTTGTGAATTTAATATTTGAATGAAGATTGAAAGAGAGATTATATGGGGGCAGATTACCTGCCCTGGCTGGTCAAATGAATTGTGTACAAAACAAAATGGAATACTATTGCTTTCGTCAATTTGCAACGTCTGACTAAAATTATAATTTATAAATCACTTCATTTTTTAAGGATTATGTTTCATGTGATGTTGGAAAATTGCGATATTAATTTTGAATTATCCCTTTGCTTACGGTGTAAAGTGAAGGAAATGCATTGTTTGTTTGACAAACTGTATCTCAACATCATTTGTTTATTATTGGATGAGGCTGTATTTTTCTTGTAAATTCAAACCATTGTTTTTTTAATATATAAAGATATTGTAGCTGTGGGATGAATTTTTTTGTCAATGGTCTTGAATAAATTTAATTTCTTACAAAATAGATGTTTGATAAATTTAAAGTTCCTTGCAAATGCTTTTCAATTTTAGTTTGCTTAAATTTGATCGAAGTTATCAGTTACAATCATAAGTAATTTTAACTGAGAAGATATATTATTTTTGGAAGTGCTAAATCATAACCAACGCAATTAACTCTATTGTCACGTCATAAACACTCCTAATCTTCGACTAGCTAACAGTTTTCCGCATGTAAAAAATGTGTCATCAAGTCAAAGACAAAATTCATAACATGTCCAGTTAAATTGTTGTAATAAACAGTTCTTTTTAGCAATTTAATATGCCTGTATAAAATGAAAGTGCATACAAAATGTCATCTTATAAGTAGCAAGAAGACTCAATAATGGAATTGATTATAATAAACTGAAGAAATAATTTCATTATCGACACCTAATTTAATTTAATGTAATTAATTTTTTACATAAATTTACAAATTTATATTATATACAATTTATTAAAAAAATGAATTCAATCCTTTCGAAATAAAAGGTCGGTCTTAAGTCTTAACTAGTTATATATTCATTTAAAATTATTGAAAATAGTTAATTAAATATGCTTTAATTAGTGAATGTTTGAGAGCTTTAGCAGTATTTTTCATTTGTCTTACACCCAATAAATTGCTGCCATAGTTGTAGATTTGTAACTGTTTTATAATATTTTGAACATGAAATTTTATAGAAATGTTTGACCGTAATTGTGATTATCAGAAGCTCAAAAAAAAAAAAATTTAGTTGTAGCCATTCTTTGTTGTCTTAATCAAAAGAAATTTGATAAGCATGGCAATATTAAATTATGACGGGTTTGTTTTTAGTAATTCAATTAATGATAATAGCAAAAGCCATTATTCATGCCAGCGTGTCATTTGTGATAAATATCAATTGACTTCAACCAATTTATCATTACACAAAACTATTCAAATCACCAAATGTCTATTTTGCATTTTTATATTGAAATCATCTAATAGAAATAAATGTCTCCTATAAATGGGTTTTATTCGAATAAAATATAAACAATAACTAATAAAAAAAACTCAACTTTTATGGACGAAATTGTGTAATTGTTAAAGGACATACTTATTAAAATTAATTAGAAGGTAACATCTACAAAATTAGGACAACTTACGTGGTATGATATGACCAAAAAACCATTGGAAAATGAAAAATGTCATCCTCAATAAAGTTATTATAAAAAAAACAATCAAGCTAAAATAATATTACCAAACATTAAAAAAAAAAACAAAACAATATCATTGTATACGCTCTATATACAAATGTAACACATATGTCACACATTACACTTACAGATTTTTTTAATGTTTTCGCTCTAACATACAAATGTCACACATTGAACTTGCGTGACATTACATGTGTTACATATACAATACATATCCCTTATATAGAATTCTCGAATTGATGTGATAAGAAAAACAACTTTACAAATCCATTACATATACAATGCATATGTAATACATATGTCACACATAAAAATTCTGAACTGATTTTGATAACAAGAATAATTTAATAAAATCCAATACATATATCATACATATATGTTACACATGCTTTACAGAGTTATTGCATAACATTACATGTGTCACACATATGCAATACATATACCTTACATATTAAGAAAACATTTTATCAAACAACTTGTATGCATATACAAGTATCAATTGGAATATTAACCGGTTCTTCAATCACAATTCTCCGCCACCGATCAGGATGAAGAGTATAATATTTATGTAAAATCATCAAAGAAATGCGAGTGATAATAGCTGGAGGATTCAAACAAAGAAACTTGCCTTAAATCCGGATAAGAATGTTGCTCCTCTCCGGCCTTCTCATTCCGCCGATTGTCGATGTCGAATTCAAAATATGGTCGAATCAATTATTTGAGGAAGTAGAATTTTCATCGATAAACTCCGCAAACAAATGGAGAAGGAAACAAAAGCAAAAAGGCAGCTCCGATTTGAATTTTCAGTCAAGTTCGAGTCAACGAAAAATGGGATGAAAAGAGGGATGGCGAGATTGGAATATGATCTGATTTTGATTCCGATCCATCTCCACTAACTCTGAGGATGGAAAAGAGGAGGAGATTTATGGATAATTTTGACGAGAAAAGTAGAGAGGGGGAAGCAAAACCTAGCAGTGGATATGAGGAAGAGAAAGAAAATTTAAAGTAGTACGTAAAGAGAAACACAATAAACGAAAGAATGGAATAATGAGATGAAATGAATGTAAAGAGTATATATAGAAGGTATTGGGTGTAAGAAAAATTTAAAGAGAACAGTAAATGAAAATAATTTACTCTTTGTTATTTATGTAATTATATTGTCAAACTTATTTAGTTGTGTATTCTAACAAAATGATTGTTTGTGATCTCATGGGCTTCCTCCATGTGGCCCATAACAAGCCCACTCTTATATAGTATTGGGCTTAGATTAAACCATATGGGCCGACTTTCATCGAAGCCCACACTTCTTTCAACTCTAATTTCCTTCAAGTTTCTCCATCTACTTTTTCTAATAATTAATTTTTAAGTTTGACGTGGGTACGAGGAATGGGTGAATAGATCTCATGAATCATGATCATGGAGTAAAATAGATCATAAAATCATAAGCTCTCAGTCAATTTGAGGAGCTCGGTCTATAATCCAGTGTTTACTTTAAAATGAGCAAATAATGCACAAGGAACGACTCGATAAAAATGCAGATGAAATTAAATTGTCAAAGAATTAAAATTAAGTAGAAATATGCATCCTCCGACAACACATGATTCTTTTTAAAACTTTCTTTTTTTTTTTACATACACAGAAATTTTTTTAACCTGTGCTATACCATATTTATTCTTCTAATTCACATGCAATAGATGTTATCCATTTATTCTATGTATTATATAACCATTATGTTTTTAAGATTGTGCAATCATTAGTTATTTTGCCCATGTTTTATGTATAATCTCAAAATCATTTGACAACGAACTTGTTAATAAAAAGTACCATTCTGAACTTTCAAAAGTTTCAACTAGCCTCTTGAACTCGGTAAAAATGAAGTAGTTTAGCTCCTTATCATCGTATTTCATGTTCTAGTTATAGAAAAAAAATTTGGAAAATGGAATTTTGGAAATGTCAAACTAACCAAAACTTGGCATGTGTCATTGAAAGGGAAATTGGTTCACTTTTGCCAAGTCAATGGGCAAGTTGGAACTTCTAAAAGTTTAAGGTGAAGGTGACACTTGACTTTTCTTGCTAAGTTTAGGGGATGTTGATGCATTTGACCTCATCAAAACAATTTTTCGAAAAATGTTTTTTAGTTCTCCTACTATATATGTTATCCATGTAAGCTATATACTATAAATTTGTTACATTTCTAATATTTAAAGTCAAATGTATACCTAGTTGCTTGAAAGTTGACACTTTATTTTTTAAAATGCTCTCCTATTGCAGGCGTCAAATGAAACCCCTGAAATTGACAAAAACTCTCATTTCAGCTTCCTTAGCGTGATTGGCTTGACTTTTAAAAAATGCCAAAATTTTTAATGTTTTCTCTCAATTCAGATTGTGACAGTGGTATTGAGGGGGTTGGCGTGAATGTTTTTATCAAATTCAGGGGATTGATGTGCACATTTTTAATAAATTCAAGAGATTGTATTTAACGTTTGTAACTTTACCAGAACATTTTAAAAGAGTGTCAACTAACTAGACAAGCATTTACATCATTACATGCCATCAACTCGACAAGCTTAACTATGTACGGTAAGTCAAATTGAGTTTCAACGGTCTCTCCGTTGTCCGAAATCCCCTTTTACAAAAGTGTCGGGTCACTGTACTAGTAAGCTTGGAGAAAAAATCGTACGTATTATTTCTCTTTTCCAGGGTTTCCTTTCCCTCTCTTCAGGTTAGCTCGCAGAAACCCTGAAACCTTCCAAATCAATGGCGGAATCGGTCAAGACCGAGTCGGAAGAGCTCAATTTGAGCTCACCGCCGCCGATTCGCCTCCGAAACTCCGATTCTCCGGCGGAAGACGACTTGCCCTTGGCTCAGTTGTCCCTTCCCCCTTCGAGCCCCAAGCTCTGCTTTCCTCTTCCCGCCTCTTCCTCCTCGGTGAGAACTCTTTGTCTTTAGTCTCTGTTGGTTTTTGATTTTGTTGCCTGGTGGATTTTTGGCGTAATGAGAGCTCAGATCTCGGGGTTTTCGGTTCCTGATGAAATTGGGGTTTGAGCTGATTATGGCTAGCATTATCGTTGTTGTTTTCTGTGTTGTGGATTGAATTGTGTGGTGCTTGATCTTTGTTTCGAAGACTGATTGTGGTTTGATTTTTTCAGGTTAGGGAGAAAAGGGGAAAGAGGCTTAAGTTCAAGAGAAGGTATTCAGACTCAAAACTAAAGCATGTAAGTCTACTGTTGCTGCTTCTTTGTTTGATTCATTTTCTGTTAGTAATTGTTATAAATTTATGGTTGCTCGAGTGTTTGTCGATCGAAAGGAAAACTTCAAGTTTATGATAATTTTCAGCTGGATTGAACTTGGCGAAGTGTTTTTCCTTGGATAAAGCTCTTCATTTTAGAAGAATTAGATCACTGCCTCAATGTTGCTTCGGGAAACCTTGTAAATATAACGATAATTATCACAGATGATCATGCTTGTGCTCAAATGATCATGCATTTTTACTGTTTTTCGGTTTTGCTATACTATGAAGTTTTTTTGATGGTTTCACAAGTTGTTTGAATGCTAATTGAAAGCTTAATTTATGGACAGGGAAATACTATTGGTCATGCAAGGGACTGCATATGGTAAGTAAAGAATCTAAACTGCCCTTATATTTCAACTTTAACATAATTTTCAGTCCAAATTATAGTAGTTTTTTCGTGATGAGGTTTGTTTCTCTGAAGCTGTAGGCAAAATAAGCCTGCAATTGACAGAGCGACATCTCCAGGGCAAATCAAGTCAGCAGCAATGCTTCGAGCAGAGGAAGTTCAGTCGAATCTCGAACCTTCATTTCCCAGCTTTGTTAAATGTTTGGTCAGATCACATGTTGGCAGTTGTTTTTGGATGGTAAGCTCGGAGAAATTTTTATTTTATATTGGCAAATGATGGCATTTTTGCCAATGAATGATAGCATTTTTGTTGTCGTTGTTTGTTTTTTCTTCTTAATTTAGGGACTTCCCGGACCCTTCTGTAGGGCCCACTTACCACGGGAAGACACCATTGTCTCCTTGGAAGATGAAGCCGGGCTAGAATTCAGGATGAAATACATTGCCTATAAGACAGGACTAAGTGCTGGTTGGAGGCAATTTTCGGTTGCTCATCAATTGCTCGAGGGAGATGCTCTTGTCTTTCAATTTATCGATTATTGCAGATTTAAGGTAATAATTTGTTTTTCGTCTTCTCAATTTCTCTGTTGGATTCCTTATTGTTGTTTTCTTATTTGCAGGTTTACATAATAAGGGCAAATAATTTGAGAGAAGTAGATGGGGCTCTCGGCCTACTAACTTTAGATCCTCAAATGAAGCATAACGAGGAAGGCGAGTTGTCTGATATCTTCTGTTACAGATGGGATTATATCTAAGGGTAGAGCATTCATTAAGTAAGTAGCATTTGTTTGTATTTTCTGGGTTTGTATGAAGATAGTTAATGGGAGTAGAGAGTAGCTTGTGGAGATAATATTTCTTATTTCCCAAAGCTATTTTCTACTCTCGCTAATTTTCTTCATTTTACCCCCAAGGACCCAAACTAATGCTACTTAACTATTGTTCTACCCTCAAGTGTAATCTTATCTCTAACGATTTCTTTCTTTCAAACTTTGGGTAAATTGTGTTTTTCCTAGCTAACTAATCCACATTTCTTTCCGGACTTCCTTAAATCAGAAGATACTGCAGAAAAAAACTTGGTACCCACTAAAAGTGCCAGCCGAAAACGGCCCAGGTCTCTTTCATTAGCCATTGTTCAAAAGAAAAACAAGAGGTCGGGACGGTCAAGACCCTCAATCCCTAAGGCTGGCCAAACAGCCGAGCAATCCGACAGTGAAGAAGTCGGGTCAGAAGTTCTAGAAGGCACCAAGATCTCATTGCCAGGTGTCCGATTCGAGGACATCAAAAGCTTCGAGGATTTCAACATCATAATCGACGGGATAGTACTCGACCCCGAAATACCCGAAGACATTCGAAAAAAGTACTACAATCTCTGCTGCAGCCAAAATGCATTCCTCCATGAAAATCTCATTCGGGGCATCAATTTCAAGCTGATTGCAGGAATCATATCAGAAACCGTTAACATTGCCGATGCTATAAAAGCCTGTGATTTGACCACTTCGAGGGATGAATTTGATACTTGGGATAAGACCCTCAGAGCTTCTGAACATTTTGGAATGAATGTCAGGTTTTTACTTGATCGGTTGAGCAGGCTTGTTAGCTTAGCATATGATTCCGAAGCTGCAGCAAAGACTCGGAAGTACATTAGAGCGACAGTAGAAAGAGTGCAGACAGAGGAGGAAATTAAGAATCTGGAAGCAAAGCTTGGAGAGTTAAAGGCTGCAAGGGAAAAACTCGGGGCTGATATCAAGTCTCTAAAGAGCAAAGCCGAAAGCTATGAGCTTAAGTTTCAGGAGGAAGTTCTCGCCCTGTGGTGAAGTGTATTTGTGTAATTTGTGTTGTAGTATGTGGTGATGTTGTAGGGATTTATGTGTTGTATGTTGACGATGTTGCATGTTTTTAAGGTTTATGAAGTTTGTAATGAATTATGTTGTAAAATTTCTGAACTTTGTATGCATAATGTTGGACCCAGCTGGAATGATATGTGGGATTTTATTGTATTTGTGGTTGATGTTTTTGTCTCTATAAGATTTTACATATCGGTAACAAATAAAGTATTTGTATATCTAACCAACTTTTTATATTGGCGCGGCCAGGTTAGAGCCCAAGTATCTTACATCACATAATTGCAGAATCTGTTTGCGGGGTCCGTTCTACTCAAAATGGATGAGCTTGTGTATTCATTTTAATTCGAAGCCTGACTCGATTCCGTAAAAATCCAAAATTTTATGGGATGGGCTTGGTTTTATATAAATACTCGAATCTCGTTCGACGAATAAAATTGTATTCATTTTTATATTTTATATTATAATTCATAATTTATAACCTTATTTTTATAGTAATTTATTAAATTATTAAAAAAACATTTAATTTATTTACTATATATTTTAATAAATTACTATATGGCCAAACATTTAACAGATGTAAAATCGATTTGTAATTTTTATATTTATTTAGTAAGAAAATAACATAAAAAATTATCGGTGATCATGGGCCGGACTTAAAATTGACTCCTCTAGTCCGGCTCAAATTCGAAGTTTTCAATCGTGAGCTTGAACCAAACTTGGATGAAAGTTTTCATGAAAAGACCGACCAAGCTCAGCCCACGACTATCAGATATAGTGTGTAAAGTGAGATATGAATGTGTCCGTCATTGTTTGCCATAGAGTATAGTAAATGGTGAAGAAAGCCTGCAAAATCTGGAATGCCATTAATAAGTAGGCTGCGGTTGAAACAAGAACACGTATGTGTTTGGTGTACCAACAAATTCAACATTATGACAATCTCATTTCACCATGTGACACTTCATATTTGGGTGTTGGGTGGTCACATTTACAAATAGATGGAAGCCAATTGTATACCAATGCCACTATACCTTATACCTTTATTTATGTCCCCGACCGATCCAAACCCATACCCGTGCGTTAGGATTGGAACCACTTTTTACAAAAAGTGGGACCTGAGTCTAACCTCGTTGAAATTTGATGTTTTGTGGGTTTGAAATTAAGTTTACGATATTTCAATGTGTGTGGTTGGTTGAACCTTTGTTAATGTTTCAATGGTTTCAGTAGACTTGATCAAGCCAAAAGTGGCTATTGTCACGCCCCGCCATTCTTGTCCCGCAAAAATAGGCTGCCCTCGAGCGAAGGAAGGCGCACGAGAGGAGTGTCGCGAGAAACAAGCGCATATGCGAGAATTGGCGAGACTTTCACGAAGCGTGGCGAAACTTTCGAGAGATGTCAAGAACATTGAAAAGGCTCTCGGAAATGGGGAAGCATGTCCAAAGAAAGAAATGGGTGAAAAATGGGCTCATAGGTGTGAATACTCAATTTTCCGGCTCAAAAATGGCAGTCGAAGAACGCAATGCAGCTCAAGTAAAAGTCCTTGGAAGAATGCCAATATAACACTCAAAGCGTCCGCAACGGAACGAGGATCACAGAAGTGGTCTTAGATTTATTTTCGGAGGTCTGAAACTCCCGAAAATCGCAAAAAAACGCAAAAAATTGCACCGAACGTTCGAGGCAGACTGGAGTCGGTGAGCCGCCGGCGGCGACAGGCCGCCCAACCCGGCGGCCGTGCGCCGGGCCCCCGCGCGCACGCGCCGGAGGACGCGTCCGGGACGCATTTTTTCCTCTTTTTCCGAACCTTTTCACCTATAAATAGTCTACTCCTACAACCAAGTTCGAGACCCCAGACTATTCGGAGCACTAGTCTTTTCTTAACCTTTCAGTCCTTATTCGATCTTTTCGAAGCTTTCTGTTTGTCACTTGATTTAAGAGTCTTAATTTTTGAATTGACATATTGAATTGCTGCCCGATTAAGTTTAAACTTAAACTAAAACTTAATTGAAGTAATCAAGAACCAACAAGGTATACTCTCTTTCCTTTATTTTGCACATCATTCATCTTCGGTCTAAAATGGCCGTTCTTCACTAAAATCACCTAAAATGGTCAATTAAGGGAACTCTAAAATTGAACCTCAATAATCAATCAATCGGCATAAGCCACATTTAACTTGGAATTAAACCCTAAAATCAATTTAGGTAAACCTACAATGAATTAATTTGACTTAAAATCTTTCCACTTGAATTAAGCCCTAAAATGAACTTAGGCACAATTTCACAATCAATCAATCAATTTCGACATAAAGTCACTTTCACTCAAATTGAATCCTAAAATCAATTTAGGTAAATCAAC
>CAOJBJ011547396.1:0-21606 GCA_948291685.1 Euphorbia celastroides | reverse complement strand
GAAATGCCAGCTTATGTTTCATTCATTATTTTTAGATTGTTACAGTCGAGAAATTCATAGTGCAAACGGGAAGTCGTGGAAAATTAAGTGGAGAAATGAAACTAGAATTGATGGTAACAAAGTCAAAGAAAGACATCAATTGAGTGAAGCATGTCACCAGGAGATACGAGGCTCGGTAGTTGAGCATTCAAAGAGCAGAGGATACATTTAGAATTTGATTTCAAGAAATTATTGCAAATGACAGTTTTCAGTCCGGTATACTATTATTAGGAAGAAAAAAGGCCTTTAGTAATTCCATGGAACAAAATTGGAGTAATGGGTTGCTTTTTTTTTCAACAATTCAGCGGCTTCCAAATTCAGGTGTTGGCAATCTTTACTTTGTTTTCAAACAAAGTAAAAGCTTGCTCATCTCACTGTTAAATTAGATGGTGGACTCCACTCATGTGAAATTAGCATGGACCGTTACGGTCCAACTCTTGAAGCAATTACAAGTTTGGTTGGTTTAGACATTCAAATGATGAGGGAACCATATGAGTGGAAAGATTCAGCAAAGTATGTCACAATGGCTGCAGCTTTTATCACTTGGTCTTTTGAACAATTTGCTTTCAAGTGTAATTTCATCAAATATCACTAAATGATTCTGAACAGGAAATCTTAAGACAAACTTGTAACTGAGTTCACCATACGAAGAAAATTCAATAATTGAATACTGGAAGCATAACATATTTGTTTTGAGTTTGGAGATATACAAAGTACAACGAAAACGAGAACTTGCAAGAAAAAAAAGTTAGATGGAAATAACAGCAAAAATGTAGCAGAATTGATCTGCAGAAAAATGCACCGGACATAATCTGATTTGTGTGAATCGTGATCTCATGGAATCTGCCTTTGTCATTCTCCAGAAACTGGAACAGTCCAATTCGATCCAATAGCGAAGCTGCATTTACAATGAATACACAAGTGCAATAAGAAATCGCATCAGCCCAACTGATATTTCCATGGCAAGAATTCCCATTACCAACCGTCAACGAACATTTACAGAACAAACTTAAGCAATGGGCAGATAGACATGAAAAGAAAATCGGCAACAATGTTCCTTCTATGAAAGCCCGAGGCTCAAATTTTGAAGAAGAACAATACCTTCATTAATTTTCGGTCCTAATCAGCAGCTTATTAGATCACGTGTGGCAATCAGATGGCAATACATCAAGTTTTGTCATATCATATTGACAAGGAATTGACCATAAGGCCTTGACTTCATGATTGTCTCATCACTGTGTTTCATCCATTCAGAGAGCTTCCATGGCTTTTGCCACTTCCATTTGAACTGCACTAACCTCCACAGTTTTCCGGTTTGTCCAGTTGCTACCAGTTTCTTCATTGACAGCTGCTCTACTAGTACAATCTGCAACCAAAGTATCTTAGATTTTCCATTCAAAAGGCAAAACCAATCTGAAGGCCGTGTATGAGAAGAAATTACCTTCTGTGTATGATCCAGAAACGCTGCTGACTCATCGACGGATTTAGCAACACCGGGACTAAATTTTAGTTGCTTTGGTGTTGGAAGTGACCTTGCAGATAAAGGACCGCTCAAGTCGTCCAAATTGTGTGTTGATGAACTGCATGAACTACCCTGTTATTTTCATTCACAAATCCAAAAACAGGCTTCAGTGTCACCTCTCTTTAGTTATTCCAAAACAAATGCCGCTTTTCATTATGGTCAATAGCAGCAATGATGCACCTAACTGAAGATTTTACACTTTACAATTGAAATAATGTGTCACAATTGGATTGTTTAGCGACAAATTTGTTCAACAATTAATGTCTTTTATATCTTTTTATTAAGTTAGTGCCAAAATAAGTTTGTAGTCCTGGTGAAACGTGAAACCAGAGAATTTAAAGAAGACACGTGTATATAAGACATTCTCACCGAAACTGATTGAGCTAAGGCAATAGCAATAGCTTGTTCTCTAGCCTTCTGTTCCTCGACAAGTTCTTTAATCTGAGCCTCACTTTGTTGTAGCAGATTTATGAGATCCTTCATTTGGTCTGTCAAGTCCTTAATTTCCATATCCTTGTCCCACATTTGACACCTGATAAGTTACATTGTGATTACATTTCCCAGAAGAAAAACCAAAAGTGCTAAAGTAATAACATTACATGTGCATTATGCTTAATTCTACAGAACATTCAATAAAACTGATGAAATAAATGCACACGTCACAGGTTAAAAACACAATTACTGACACAAAAGTGTAATCAACGAAATAGGCAAAGAAAACATCTAAACTTAATGTGAATATAGTTCCATTCTTAATATTATGAAAACAGCAAGACTCCAACTGCCAAAAGATTAAATTCCATAAAACAATCATAAAGTCCCATTTTATCTTCTCTTTAAAAATGCATAATTTTCTTTCAGTATTTCTTCTGGTATAAAAGGTACAGGCAAAATCTAGTAAACACTGATTGATCAGAGAATAGTAGTAGGGTCAGAAATAGAAATATTTTCCATTTTTTAATCGATTGGCCCATAACTTCAACCAATTAAAATGGAATGAACTAACTTATATAACAAGAAATTGGATGAGCTGGTTAATTTGTTAATATTGTGTGACATAAATCAATCCTATTGCATCACGAAAATAAATGTTAAAGAGGAAATGATTCCAGGTTCATTAAACACAAACCTTGCTTCTGCAGTAGTAGTAAACATATACTGAAGTAGATTCTTAGCTTCTCCCATTGAGCGTAACTGGTTCCAGCATCCTGGACTGATTAAGGAACGTTCCTTTTTTTCTGCTTCCGAAAGTTGTGAGGCCATTTCCAATAGTGCATTTGAAGATAAGCTCAGCATGTTCTCTAGAGAAGATATTCTTGCCATTCTTGAACATGGTGACATCAAAAGAAACCTAGATTGATTGAAATAAAACCAGTAAGCGACCATTAGTGCCCACCTTAGATATTTATTTACTCACAAGGCTTGTATTTCCGAATCCAACAGAATACGATACCGAACAATCAAATAAAGTTTTCAGGTAAACTAGAAAACAAAAATCATATAAAAATATAAAATGAATGCATACCCCAACTCATCATTCCTCTCTTCTTGCACACTACTTTTAGGGTCTAACTGATCAGCTTGTTTGAACAAGGCCAACTCCTCTTCCAATCTGGAATGTCTGCAGAAATTTACAGAAACAATTGTTCATGAACCTGCTGACCTGGAAAAGAACTTATTGCTGATAACATGTGAAGAAAAGTGCATGGGACATACTCTTGTTTCTGCTTCTCATACTGAAAATGGACCTCATGCACATTCACCATGACTTCTAGTTCATGATCAAGCAACATTCTTAACGATTTGTCGTTGCCCTGGAAGAACAACTACACAATTAGTGTTTTTAATATTGTACATAAAGAAACAATAAAGATGTGTTAAATTAACGATCCTATTTCAATTTTTGCAGTTCTCATTTAATGATGTTTTGGAAAACCTGAATCATAACAATGCAGCCCAGAATTCTGATCAAAACAAATGCTTTGTCATAAAGTAATTTGGTTGAAATACAATTGGAGCTCATTTCATGTTGATCATGGATTCGTGATCAGGAACCTAATTTATATGCAACCAACCAGCATAGATTGCTGGGTTCAAGAAGACACTCCAGATTCTAGATAAACAAATTACAACATAAAGGATCACTAAAAGTTGGATCCTTGCCTGTAATGATGCATGTTCATCAGAATTCACTGCAAAATGAAACGCAAGACAATCAACAAGAATGAACATTTGAAAGGTAATACAAATGATAAAAGAATTGGCCAGAGCATTCACATGGTGAAGACTTGCAGGCTTCCAAAAGCACCTTCAACCTTCTGGTAGCCATTGCTGCCTCTTCTGTCTTTTTTTGAAGAACCTTGAAGAAAGAGAACAATTGACATCAACTGCTTTCAAAATTTACTCAAAATAGATAAACTAGACAGCCAGGCAAAAAAATCCAACAAACAGTAGCCATTTAGAAAGAAAATGATATCAGATCTAATAGGTGATTTTGGAGAAATAAATGTGAATAAGAATCTATGTGCTACTTCTATGAACTTGAGCAGAAAAAGATAACATAAGGTTTCATGTGTAGTTAGGTTGATCTTCTGTTTCACTATGCTTCTCTATCTGCATACTTTTATCCTTCATTGAGAACTGCATGATATTTAATCTTTCTTCAGCACAGCTCCAGAACAGATTACACTACCAAATACTGATTCTTCTGCAAATTTTGTGCAGCAATTCACTAATGAAGAATGAATTTACTTAGCAGTCTGCTTTCCACCCGACACATCATGGGTTTTTTCTAAACATGTCATGATCCTCGCAGACTCTAATCCTTTTTAGCTTTACTTTTTCCACCTACTTCAAAAATTTGAATGTAATCAGACCAAATTATGTCTATTCTCTTAAATCAGACCTCATCCAGTCTGAAGAAAACTATCAATTTCCATAGAAATTAGTGTGCTGAAAAATTCATCTGATCACAATTTGATCAGAGACAGGCAAGGGTTTGGACAGTTTACTTGTTAGTTCCAAATCCTAGAGCTTACATACAATATCCAAGAATCGTCTGTTTTCATCACAGTAGGAAAATTTAGTTCTTGAAATGGATACAAATAAAGATGTAGCCTAGGTTGTGGACACAATTGCATGAAAAGTTGGTACAAAAACAGCAAGAGTACAAAATTCAAAATTGATATCCTTTCCAACACCCAAACTCTGTAACTTGAAGAAAATACGAATGTTTTTTAAGGAAAGAGAAAAGGAGTGGCATCAATAAGCTCTTACGAGCAGTGCTGAGTTCATATGGCTATACTTCATTCTCGTAAATAGGTTTTACCAATTTCTGCCGCTGATGCAGTGCTTCGAGTTTATGTCGCTTGTAGTCATTTCTCCTGCCTTCCTTGATCAGCTGCTTGAGCAAAAACCATACTAAAGTTAAAATTGGCGACAGAGCCAACAATAATATGGTATAATTATAAGCCAAATTAGGATAATAATTTCCCTAATCCCAAAAGGGAATGAAGGAAAAATGCAAAAATTAATAGAACATCAGAAAAAGAATTCATCAAAGCAGCATATGATAGCAGCAGCAGCAGCACAACAACAAAAACAAAAGCATCTTAAGAAAAACTACCAGAATATTCATATTCGATAATATGTGGATAAACATTGGAGAATATGATTGACTGATGCAACACATAATGTCACACAGAGTATGCTAGCACTATAAAAGTGTTAACACTGAATGTTTTAGGACATTGGGATAAATTCAATAGAAGGTTTCGTCATAATTCACAAGAAAAACTTAAGGGTTTTAAGAATACTTAACATTTAACCCCAGATAGCATATCAATAATGGGCCAGAGAATCCCTCAATGCGTAGGTAAAATAAGGGTAATACCTGTTGCACTTCCTTCTCTCTTGAGGCTCTCCACTGTCGAAATTGTTCTGCTTCTACTTTCATCTTGTGCTGAAGCTGAACCTATAAAATTGAAATTATTCAGGATGGAAGTCAAAGTCGTAGAGTATATGTTACATGGGGGTGAAAAGAACTTTGGATACCCAGAACACAAACAACCTTTTGGGCTTTTATATGTTGTATTTCAGCAAGCAACTGCTTCGCTGTTGCTTCACTTCTTTGTTTTTGCTTTAAAAGGTCAACCTGGCTATCATGTTCCCTTTTAATAATTGAAATATGACTTCAAAAAAATTAGAAGGATTCTTGATCTAAGCAGTGGTGACAAAATTACATTGTTTAACGTAAAACTCACTTGTGATTCAAGTTCTATTGAATTTTGTGAAATATCTTGTGTTTTCAGTGCTTGATCATCCGAATTCGCAGAGCGGTTCTCAATTTCAGTCAAGAGACTATCTCTCTCTTGCTGTTGTTTCAGTTAAACATGACATCAATAGATATATCAAAACACAAAATATATTAGAACTTGATGTTCAACAACACCTGTATAACTCTTTCATCTTCCTCAAATTCCGTGATTTTCTTCCTGAAGTGTTGTTCCGAAGCTTCAGTGTCAACCTCTCCAAATAATTTCAGCTCAGACTACATGAAGAAGAGACAAATGAGGATCATAATTACCCATAGGAGCCACCACTAAGAGACTTCCAGAGAAAAACTGAACCAAGGCCAGGGTGCTAGTTTCAATGTTCTAAGTTCATGGTCAGACACTTATAGCACATATGTGGTAATACAAGTAGCAAGCAAAACTAGCTTCCCTAATAGGTACATTTGTTAGAGACAATAAAGATATTCTTGAATTCCAAAGCCGTCAGCATAAGCTTTTACGTAAAGTGGTCCTAGTGTTGTCAAAGGTACTATGTGCCCTTAAGGCGATAGACTCGAATATGGATGGGACAAAAAGATAAAAAAATATATATAAGTGTAACTCAAATGCCTAACTCATAAATGTACCAAATCCTTTGTTTTTACTATTGCTTTTATAGTTTGAGAACAATCTGGTTGTTTCCTGTGAAATAAAACTATATTCAACTTTCACGAACATACCAACTCCATTAACAAAGGTAGAAACATGTAAATGGCCTAACTTATCGCTAGTTCAGGATTCAGTTAACACTATTAGTTCCACATTAGAAAAAGTGTAGATGACGTATTTATTACGCAACAGTTTGATATGTATGATAAAAATAGCCAGAATAGTAACCTCTTTTCTCTGTATACACCTATTAAGCTCATGCAATTCTTTATCCAAGGTACTTCGAGTGAGAGTATGTTCCCACTCTTTTGCTATTTCATCAATTTCCATAGAAGTTTCCCCTGCAAAACACCATTTTGACCAACACGTAGAAGTGGCCAACGTAAATGCATGAGTAGCATGATATGTTATACCTTGTACATAAAAAGAGTTATGCAATTCCAGCCAATCCCCAATAAAAGAATCAAACGTATGTAACAGAAAAAAAATATGTGTAATACTTTATTTCAAAAGATGCAGCTTGGCAAATTAATTTGAGTATTGCTGTTCAAAAATGGCCCAACTGACATAAACAAGAGATTACCTGAGATACCGTCATAATTTTGATAGTCAGATGAGTCCATACTTTGGAAGTCTCTTTTCAGACCATCACTTCTTGCAGAATCAGCATAGCCTCCCTGAGATGTTAATTGAATTACACGACTAAAAATCTATCAATCAATAAATATTTTGCAGTATTAGAGTAAAACAACATTGCAATGAGACAAATAACATACCTGTGGATAAATTTTTCTCCGCTCAACAACAGAGCAACGGCTGCGATATTCATGAAGTTCTCGAGAAAGCGCCTCATTGCTGGCCTCAAGCCTGGCAATCTTCCGCTTCAACACCTGCTGAAGCAAATGTCTCATTCACTAAATGCTTCACGAAGAATTATATGTTCAATACTAAATGCTATCTTTGATTAAGGGAAATAAAGATTATATATCTGATGGCTTTAGTTACCTTGACTTCATCTGATGGGGCCCCTTTAGCAGAAAGTTCATCTTGTAAGTGCTTTAACTGTTGGCGCATCTGCTGCAGCTCACTGGATATTAAATCACGATTCACCTGTACCAAGAAAAACTTTAGCATTGAAGATGGGAAAATATAAGTACCAAGGCAATTATACAATTCAGATGTGCATGTCTAGTATAGCAGAGAAAAAGGGCATGATCACATAAGAAATTGATGAATAAATAAACTTACAACAGGCTTATTCTGAATGTTTCGAGCACGATTTGCATATTTGAGAGTGTTCAGAGTTTCCTCAGCATTAATATCAGCAGGACTGATGCAAGCTATTAGATGCACAAATCTTTATTATAACAAAAATGGACTAAAATAATTATAGAAGTAGGATTTCAAGTTAACATGATATCCAAATTATGTCCCAGGCTGACATGAATCATTCAATACAATACATTATCTGAAAAAAAAATGAACTGCAGATTACCTATCATAACAGTTTTGCTGTTTCCACCAAGTGAATCCTGATATGGAGCACAAGAGATAAATAAGATATCGTTAAGAGACTACAGTGAAAATTTTCCAGTAGTTATCTTATGATTTCCCTACCAACCCCACAGCCCAGCCAAAAAACAGAGAAGCATCTTGTATGTGGTGTTCTTTTTATCAGATACATCAGCATTATATTGAGTGTATGCTCCAAGCAGTTTGCAAACATTGAAATATAATATGAGTAGAAACATCTTAAGTTGAAACTTAAAATATATATTATTACTTTTTAGAGAAGTGAAACCTTCCATGGTACATTTCTAGGAGCAGTGCTAATGCAATACCAGTGATTTTCTAGAATACTATCTTCCATACACTGATTCTTTCCCAAAACCACAGTACTATACAAAGTACTTTGCCCATTGTTTTTGTGGGGCCAAGAACTCGCCATTTTTGGCTTTGGATTATAATGGACTGCAGCAAAATGACTCATTACACTATCTGTACTTATTTTTTAAAAAACATATTATCAGTATTGGCTGCAAATTTTATGTATGAAGTCACAAAGTTACAGCAGAATTACAGTTCAACACATTAAATGTAAGACTAATTACTGTTGTACTAATTTTCTTTAGACTACGGCTTCACCAGAAAAATGGCACATTCCCCACATCAAAAAATATAAATAGATTAAACTGCTCAAGTCTAACCTGCAAGAGTCTAGTCAGTTTACTATCTCGGTATGGAACATGAACTCCTCCTTTCCGCTTTTTTTCATCACCAAGTGCACTGATGACATTACCAAGGGCAAGCAATCCCCTATTTATGTTTATGCCTGTATGCAAATAAAGTACAACGAATTCAAGAGATATATGGTAATAATTATCCCACGAGAAAGCTATAATGAACAGAAAATGTATCGTAGAAATATAACTATGCAATTTTGTGATATGTGTTTCTGACCTTCTTTAAGACGAAGAACATCAGAACCAGTTCTCTTTGCTCTCTCAGATCCAGCTAGATCTACCAAGTGGAGCTTTGCACAAATATACTCCTCACCCATATCCTCATCTGGAGTGTCATTAACAGGGGAAACTGAATGCAGTTTGCGCATTTGTTCTAATGTGATTGTGAATATGGCATGTGACCGACTTTTAGCAACATGCAGAAGGGAATAACATGCAATTAGAATCTCATTAATTGGTGAATCGGAAGTGAAATAAGCTTCACTGGCATATGAATCCACTATCCCTAACACTTCACTGGAAAAATTTGGGCAAATCATTTTACTCGATAAGATTGGGATAAAAGTAATCAAAAACTGTTAAAAGATTTTGGATAAATGACTAACAAATGATATGCCATTTTCAAAAGATAGTCATATCAGTACAATCTTCTTTATGAGGCTTCACTAGATGTATAGCCTCTTATTATATTTATCTGAAGTCTGAAGACCTCTCTTACATTTACAGATCAGGAAATTTAACAAGCCAGTTATCTATCCAAAAGAAGAGCACCATGGCAACTCTACACAGAATAAAATCTTAGAATACACAGAATGAGGCAGTAAAGGCTACCTAGACCGGTGGTTCATGTTTGTACTTCCAGTTGCTCTGCATACTGATCCTCGCTCCAGGCAAGCAACCATTTCATCCAATGTACAAACAGCTACTTCACTTGATCCTGCTAGTGTTATAACTCCATTTGACAATTCACGAATTTGTACTGGGGACCTCCCGGAAACAGAAACTTTCCCAGAATGCCCATTAGCAGTCATTGATTTGGTCACAGAGACAGAATCGAGCAAGTCTCTGACTTCTTCATTTAGAATCTTCAAAAGAAATCAATTGTTATGTTTCCTGGTAAAAAGATGCATGAATGATAAAGATTGCTCATGTAGGCAATGAAATACCCAACCAGCTTGCTAATAACATCTGCATTATCTCAAGGCCACTGCAAATTTATTTTCTGAACTCCTATGTGGTAATCATGAGATATAAGTTTTTGATAGGAAAAAGTACCAGAGCATATTCATTGCAGATAACACAATTCAAACCAAGAATGTCGACTATTATTATTCTTTGGTTCATCATATTGTTCTAGGGTGAGGGAGGCAGGGAAAACACACATAACACTAAGATCAATGACAGTCTGTTTACGTAACCACAAATACAAGACTAACATGAGCCTGGTCATGTACTTTTGGAACTTCAACTGAAATTTGCATCCAGTATTACAAGAAAAAAGTGGATCTAGAACATGCCACTTCTACATAATTTTGTTGATCTTATAAGGCAGAGATTAAGCCCAATGTTACTTATCATATAGATGTTTTCAACTGGCAACATCTCAATAAATAGAATTTCTATCACAGGAAAAGTGATGGCCCCATTAAAGCAATCAATGCAATTTGTTGCAAATGAATATGCATCATACCTAGGACTTAAATTCATAGCCAAACCTACCTCTATAAATGACACACGCAAATGGAATTCTGACTGTTGCTTCAATGATTGAATCTTACTGAACAATGTGTTCATAACTTGAGGAATCAATCCAGTCTGGAAACCATCTTTGTAGTTGGTCCCCATCGTATGTGTCTTCCCAGACCCTGTCTTCATTACAAATATATGTAAAAATTCTGATCCAAAAAGACAATACACATGTTTGTATGCAAGACAATCACACTTATCTCAGATACTTAGTTACCTGGCCATACGCAAGCACAGTGCCATTGTATCCTTGGAACAACCCGTCAACTAGGGGAGCAACGCATTCTTCAAACATGGAAGACGACGGAGAACCATCATTTCCATGGACGTGATCAAAGGTAAAGGAGTGTGAACCAACTTGCACCTGTTCCATGGAAAGAATCAATAGGATCTATAATTAGCAGTTTAGCACAATCAATGACAACTCAAAGGCAGTGGCATTCTTAGAATTATCCTCAACTTCTCAAGATTTAGCCGAGCCAATTTCTGATTTTCAGTCATGCACTCTCCAACTCAAAAATTTCAGATGATACAGATCATACAAATCTAATACACAAATAACTCGACAGCGCTAAGCAAATCTACATGGCAAGTAAAACCACAATAACAAAAATGCAGCATACCTGGGGTTGTCCAGGGGTGACAATAACACATTCTTTGCAACATTGAACGCGTTCACTACCGATAAGCGGACGAATATGAACTGCAACCTTAACACTACAATCCTCCGATACCTCCATAACACAACCAAATCGAGATCCAAAAAACAAAGAAAAACAGAACCAGAGGACTAATCCGAGTCAAATCGTTCAAAAACCAAATCGATGGGATAAGAATCAGAGAGAATGAAGGAATGGCCGGAAAGAGAGTAGAGAAGTTTCGATTCCAAAGTTATGCGATAAGAGATAGATTTGAAAAAATGGATTAGCGAAATGAAGGAGAGAAGAAGGAAAAATCGGAGAATGATTTTTCCGGCGATGTTCAGAGATCGGAGCTCAATGCGCTTCTACTGCAACGGCTACCGGCGGTTATGAGTACACTGCACTGAACTGACCGATGGGATTTGTCTTTTGCATATCGTAATAACTATTTGTTCGTATTTCCGGAATTGCCCCTCTGTGGGTCCCCACCTGTTTTGCCGGGAAAATTTTAATCACTACTTATTTGGCTTTTTGCTTCTTGAACTAATAAAACTTAAAGTCTCCGATTTATTGAAAGATGGGACGAATTTGGAGATAAGAAAATTTGTGGTATGTATGAATGTATACGAGAGTTAATTATCATGTGTTTTGATTCATTTTTAAAAAAAGGTTTATGTTATTTTTGTTTTACATAAAGGGGTCTTTGTTTTCAAGAAGTTAACGAATGCAAGTTTTTCAATACTAATTATGTCATTAAATGGGATAATCATGTTTATTTTACTATAAAAATTTTTAGCTTAGTTCATAAAAATATAATACACACTAGTGCAAAAATTTGAAATTTTTTAAAAGGTGTGAATATTTTTTATGATTTTTTTACACTTATTACTATTTTCCTAATTAAAAAAATAATTCCACTTATTAAAAAATTCAAAAAATTTTACTAATGTGTATTATATTTTTATTAATTGACTCTCAAAATTTTATAGCCTAATGAACATAATCACCTCATCTAATGACATAATTAATATTGAAAAACTTTTATTTGTTTACAATCTGAAAACACAAACCCCTTTTTGTAAGAAAAAATAATACAGACCCCTTTTTGAAAGTGAGTCAAAATATAGGGTATGTTTTTGTAATTATTCCTGTAGATTATCCACTCAATTTTCAGCCCATGGCTGACTATAAGAATACAGAGTTGAACAAATATGAAAGAATATAAAATTGGGTCGTACATTAAGGATCTGTTTGGCATTACTGTTGGAGTTGTTGTCCTTAAAAGTTGGTATCACAAATCTTTTATGTAACATCATTTTTTTTTATTTTGACAGTACATTTTGATCTTTTATATCAAAAAGTTGAGAACTGCCGAAACAGCTTTCCCAAAAGTATAATCTGCTGCTTTTAGGACAAGTCCAACCATTTTCTATTATAAGTAATTCTCCAAAATGGGGGATGATTATGGGGATAATGAAAGTCCAACCATTCCCCATATGGTATCCTCTAAATTTGGGATTCCCTATATATAGGGAATGAATCCATTACCCATTTTAGGGAATGAGTTAAAATAATATTACTTTTATATATTTTATGGTTTTTAGTTTTTGTTTTTTTGTTTACTTTAGTAATAAAATAATATTATTTTATAAGGATTTTGAATTGGAGAAATGAAAATGGGATAAATGGATGGATAAAAAACACTGTATATCCTACAAAATGGAGTTTGTGGAATGAAAAATAGGGAATATTGTTGGACTTGCTCTTAGAAAAAGTTTTAAAATGGAGCTTTTAGGGAAAACAGCCCCAAATAAACCCTAACTTACGAGGGAATAGACCAAATAAAAGAACATGCAGGCAATCCATTCAGAAGCAACGGTTACACAAGAAAAAAGAACACATTTTTTTGTAACAAGAAAAAAGAACACTTTTTTTTGTAACAAGAAAAAAAGAACACTTTAATTCTTGATTGTGTGAGAAAAAATGTTTATAAGTTCACGATGTAAGCATTTCATTGAGATGATCATCTTTGGCGAATCAATTGTCACATGAAACACTTTTTTTCTATATACAACATTGATATATCTCGACTTACTCATTTGCTTTCACACAATTTTGGGGGGTCTTTAGCAAAGTTTAACAATTGTCTTTTACATTTTATGTTAGATAATACTGTTACAACTTACATCTGAGACTAAAGTATCCAGTTATTGCGGAGAAATCATAATACTTTAATTTCAATTTGGGATATCCTATGTTAGAATTAAAGTATTGTGTAGAACTCTTTTATCTGCTTTGAATACAAGCAGAAATGATCGAATGTTATACAAAAACAAAATGATAATTTGAGTACATCGGATTAAGATTTTGAAATATGAAATATACAAATCTAACCTCACTCTCTATGCATGTAAAGAAGTGTAAAAGGGGTCTTTAGGAAAAAAAAATAATCATCAAAAGTGGAAAAAGAAAAGCATATAAATTTCAATCCATCAGTTGAATTGAAGCATATTTTTTGTTTCTCCTTTTTTCAAAAGACTACTTTTTCAATACAACTTTGGTAATAATGTTCTAACACCGGCTTTACTAAACAGATGATACTTTCAACTAACACACTTTTATGAACTCTAGGACTTCGTGGAAGTGGGAAGAAATCTAAAAATTCTCCAACTTCTTTTAGTTTCTTTTCCAGGTGACAAAGTAGTTCATATTCTTTTATTTTGTTTGTCGACATGTATTTTGTACAAAAAAAAATCATAATTCAAATATTTATTTATTTTGTTCAACAAATCACTATGTGAGAACTTATATAGTTATTTCATATAGTTGCTATATTTTTTGAAAGTTACTACCATACAATATCATAAATTTTAATCAAACAATAACAAAAACATGAACTAATTGTTAAATTTTTTACTTAAGGTTTCACCTTAATTAATTGTATATTAAAACTCAAAAGAGTACAGTTTCATTCATGAGTTTCTCCAATTCTTTGATTTTCATTATTCTACATTATACCGTTAGGACAACTAACGAGCAAACCTAGAAAAGGGGCCCACTTCTATGACTTTTTGACTGATTGCCTGTCCAGTTTTCACTATTTGCTACACATGCATGTTTGCGATTTTCTTTTACCCTAAACCAAAAAAGTTTTATTTTTTTTTTTTAAAAAAAGCATTAGTTACAAGCAATTTCAATAATGCTTCGTTTGTTTGGAAAATTTAAGCAAAATCGAGCTTGGAGAAAAGGAAATAGGAAGTATTGCCGTACTTGCTGATCTACCTAAGCAATTAATAACAATATACATACCTAGCTCAACTACATCACATGATTCATATATATAGCGCGTGTGAAAATGTTGTGGCTTCAATGATTAAATTATATAGATAAAGAATGTTAATTACAATTATTCTCAAAATTAAGAAGAAAAAAAGGTCGTTGTAGCTTGAGAAAGTAATTTGCATAATAGGTTATGGAAATGCGGTTATCATTAAAATTATAACGGTAAAGCCATATTAAATAGCAATCATTGACTATGTCCATAGTATGTGTGTATAAACTCAAAAGGAGTCGTTATTAATGCATTCAAAGGCTTGAGGCATCCTATGAAGTTTTCCTTCCATTTTTCCGGCAGACACTCTGTCTTTTTTTTAATCTTGTTACGCGCTTAGATTTTACTTTTGGAATAGTTTATAGCTTCTTCATTTTATTATACTTTCTCAATACTTTAATTAATTTTTATGATATAAACAATTATTTGATGAGGGGCAGAATATGCCACAAATTCCAAACATTTTATGTTAATAGGTAAAGGTCTTATCTTAGTATTTATATTTTCATAACACTTTTCTGCACATAAATGCCTATTAGGTTTAAAGGGTATAGCACAAGTCCACTCCATGTGTTAAAACTTAACTAAATAAATAGAGTTGGCTTAATTCAATCCCTCTACCTTTAAATTCAAGAGGTTCTAATGCTATATCTTTTAACTAATTTACTCAAAAATTTAAGCTGATAGATTTAAATTCAATTTTTCTTTTTATATAATACCTAACAAAATACTTATTTTTTATATTCACCTTGGAATACATGGTCCACTATGAGCATAACAGCAATTCTTTTGTTATCACAACTATCACTGCATTCAAGAAATCAATATGCCATTTATTGACTTTTCTTATTCATTTCTTCTATATTTTTAAAGATTAACCGTCCGTAAATCAAACACCACCTAATAATAGAGTCTGAATACGAAGTTGGTTAGCAGCAGAGTAGGGAAGAGTTAGAAGTTATTGCAAGCTACCATGCATCTAGAGCTAAAATTGTGTAAAAACATGAAACTTTGAATTTCAGGTCGAGTATTATTCGGCCATCTCCAACACTACACATCAAATTTTACATCCCACTCTATTTTATATTATAATTTAGTATTACTACAGTATCGCGTTCTCAAACCCTTTACACTAAATTCTACACTAAACTACAACATGATACAAAATAAATATTAAAAAAATTTAAATAAATTCTGAAATAAATAAATTAACACTTAAACAATCAAAATTAAATCACAAACAATTCATCAAACTATATAAAATAAAAAAAAAATTAGTGTCGCTACAGGTTCACACCAAATTTGATATGGTATCGTAGCAACATCACATTTTGATGTTAAGATAGTGTGAAAAATGGTGTCCTGTTGGAACATTATACACCCTCCAACCCAAATTATAATGTTCAGTTGGAGACTGCCCCAAAGTTCATTGAATAAAACTAATTTCCTTTAATTATTAAGGGTTACAGGTGGAGTAATGATTTCCCAACTTCGATTGGAATAGGGAATCTTCGAAAACATGTCTCATTGGGTGTAGATGGAACATTTCTTTAACCTCAAATTCTTAATGGAGATGTAGATGAAGAATGTATTCTTTAATTTGAGAAATCTCAATTCTCAACCCTAATAATTTTCCATTAAAGAATCCTTGAATATTCTAAAAAAATGTATAAAAAAACATCACTTATTTGTAAGATATATTTTTATGTTAAATTGGTGTAATTAATTTAATAATAGCATTTTATTTTTAATTTAATAATTATAAAAATATTATATCATATTAAAGGGGACGTTTAGGAAGATTCTAAGGTGACTTTGTTTTTTTAAAGTAAATTTATTTTACTTCTCCTCACCATTTGATGAGTGGACGTTTAACATAAAGTAAGGGTCAATCTAATAAAACTTTATATCTCTACTCTAAAAGTAGAGAATTTATATATTTCTTCCAAATATAGAATAACCTATTCATTTCTCCATTTTGGAGTATGGTTTGAGTAAGATATTCTATAAATAGAGAAAATAAGGTAAAAATAGAGTTTGAAGTAAAGTTTTTAGAGCAAGTCCAATGGTTCCTGTATAAATAGATATTACTCTATATTTATGGATTGAGGGTCAATCCAATGGTACAGTAGAACTCGATAAATGAATAACCTCGTCTAATGAATAAATTTTTTCGGTCCCAACTTGGTTAAATGGGCTTAACGAATAAATACAAACGAAGTCTGTATAGGCCTTGTGGAAATATAAATGAATAATCACTTTATTTTAAATAAAATAATTTATTTATATAGTATATCATGAATACATTCCATCCAATGATTAATTTTTAAACACATTAATAAGTCATATTTTTTAAATTTTAAAGTTTGCATAAAAGTTGTAAGTTCCAAATATATTTGAACTTAATACAAAATGATATAATCATAAGAAAAAGTCTAAAAATATCATCTAAAAGAATTATTATTCATTTATCGATAAATAAATATTATATTCATTAATCGATAAATAAATAATCTCGCTAAATGAATATTTTTTTATTGATCCCAAGGATATTCATTTATCGAGGTTTTACTAAAAATAGAGTTTATTTATATCTCCTCCAAATATAGAGTAACCTATTCATTTCTCCATTTTAGAGTATGGTTTGAGTAAGCTACTCTACAAATAGAATTTAGAGTAAAATTTTTAAGATAACGATTGAAGATGACCTTAAAGTAACGATTGAACATGGCCTAAACCTTCATTTCTCTTGTATGTGATAAATCACACAACTACATACGGAAACTCCCCGGCTAACGTTCCTTCATCCAAATTGGGATAAAAGTCTAAAAAACCAACATCTTCACCTAAATACAAAATGTAAACCATTTATTACTAGTTAGTTGTTTAAAAAAAAGATTGATGATCGATCATCATTTTTTTAACTATCAATATGAAATTTTTCGTACGTAACTTTGAAATTGGGGAACGTGGAATTTCTAATAAGCAAATGGGAAATGAGGAGTCCAAAATCTTAACAAAGATGGGGATGGATTCTCCGTCCCATTAAACTTCTATTTCAACTCTTTTAATTAGTATTAAAGTGAAAGCTAAGTTCACGACAACTTACAATGTTGGACAATCTTTTTCCATTTTATTATGTTTTACTGGAGATATCTTAGCTATTCTGTTATTAACAAAAAAAATCTTAGTTATTCTCGTAACTTGAATTAATTATCAAATTAAATGATGCTAATAAATAGCAAACTATTTAAAATTATTTGATGCTACGCTGTTCAGTCCATTGAGTGATCCAATTTGTTGGGTTTTAGGCATGTGTTTAGTTGTTCTGAATACATGTGAATATTCAGTTGGCCGTAAACTTCCATTGAGTTGCTAATAAAGTTGAAGGAAAATATCTATCGATTATTTCGACTAGTTTGGGAAAATATCACGTGAGGGTTCCGTGACCTTCTGTTATTTTTTACCTTTTCCTTGTTATGAATTTGCTTCTAGTTTAGTGCTCTTGTTTGCTTCGATTTCAGTGTTTTCTGGTTTTGAGCTGTTGGAACTTGCTGTTTTGAATTGGTATGGATAATTGAAATGCTAATTTAAACTGGCTACTAGATGAGAGCAAAACTCTTTCTGTGTTTGTTCCCTCTTTTGATGTTCTGTAGTTTTACTTTGGATTGCTCGTAATGAGCAATGTGATTCAGAATCTGAGATGCATTGGAAGTAATAGTTCCATTAATCTTTTGTTTTATGGTGTTTTAGTTGCTATTGTTCTCTTGTGTTTGATTTGATCCTGTTTTGTTAGGGTTTTTTTTAGGTTTGATCTATCTTTTTTGGTTAGTCTGGGCATGTTCGATTGCAAGCTTCATTTGGTTTTAGTTGTTGGCAATATAAGATAATATATTTGGTCTGTAACAAGATACTAAATAGTTAAATCTGTCCTTCTACTATACATTAGGCTTTCGTTTATGCGAATGTCTGTTGATGCCATTCCATTGCCATCTTGTTATTTTTTATTGTATTGAGGCACTTAGGTTTCTAAGAAATAACCCCTAACATGCAATAAACTAAGTAAATAGGGAACAAATAAATGAAGTCCAACATAACCATATTTTAGACTAAACCATTAAATAATTCTGATTTACGCAACTTACTATACTATCCTTTTTTCTAATTTTGTTTAAAAATTCCATGTATGTAGCTTGCATTGTAGAGTTACATTAGATGATTATGCCTTTTTTCTCCTTAAACTGTTACCTTGTATGTTGCATCTTTCTAATCATTTACACCAATGTGATTCAACTCAGTTATCAGAATTGAATTCACCATGATTCTTTTACTCTTCTAGTAACTAGACTTTATTTTCGCTTTATTCTTTTTGCTGTAGAAATTATAGCACATGTAGTTGCAGTTCTACTTCGACTGAAATTTCATTTTTTTATACAATGAAATTTCATATTTTAAACGTATAGTTTGTGAATCCGGTTGATTCTAACTGTGTTACATAATTCCATTAGTTACTGTTTACAACAATGGAGTAGGAAAATAGCAGGAATCTAGAAAATTCTATTATTTGATGGCCTTTCACCCTTACAATTTTTACTAATACCTGATAACAGTTCAACGTAATAATGCAAGAAGCTCTTAATGTAGTTCCAACATTTTTTACACAACTCTAGATTATGATGCATATAAAGTCAATGCTCCATCTTTTTGCTATAGTCTTTTTAGATTAGTACTTTTAGGATGAATTCATTTGCAATTTTAGTGAGCCTGACTTTTTCCTCATAAAGCATTAGTTTTGCACTCTTAAAATTGAAGCCACTGATTTTCTTTGTGAGACTAATATGTTCAATTTTGAATAGCAAAAAGCACTGTTCGCCCCTTGCATCTGGCACCAATATGCTCGTGCTTTACAACATCATAGTTTTGCATGTCTTGATGTTTGCTGCTATATATTCTTCTTGCGATAAAAACAATTTCCTTTTGACGGTATATATGAATGCTTGATTGGTATATGAGGCATATTCATTTCTTTGTGCTGCTCTCCAGGCACAATACTATTATTTTAGTTTTTCTAGGACTCTCTTAAAATGAAAGAAAACGATCGAGTCAAAGTTCAATATGTGATAAACCTTAGATTTAAATTTAGAGTTTTTGTTTATGAGAATGTATTAATACCTTCAAAGGACATGCTAACAAATGTTGAAGATATCATATAGGGATAAAATTATGTGTTAATTCTTCCTTCATTGTTTGACTTTACTTTTTGCGATATTAAAGAGTGATTGGGAGGTCGGCTATTTTCCCCTGACTCTCCACTTCAGCGAAGATCATCCAAGCAAGCCTGATAAATGTAAATTTCCTCAAGGTTTCTTTCACCCCAATGTCTATCCCTCTGGAACCATTTGCCTCTAAATACTCAACAAGGACAGTGTGAGTATCTTGTCCTTTATATTCTTCGCTAAATACATAATTACCCCCTTCAACATGGCATCAAAAGCCAGATGCGACCCTCAACTTTCAAAAGACCAAATATCCCCTCAACTTGGCAAAAGTAAACCACTCGGCCCCTTCAGCACCACATGTCAGAATAGGGTTGGTTTTACTTTTCAAAGATGTCATTTTCCTGATTTATTTCTATCCAATCAGAAGTTGACACGTGGTGTTAATGCATTTTGCCTATATTGTTTATTGAGTCAGTCATCTTATGAACTAGTGATGCTAAGTATAATTCTTGTGTCAATGTAGGGATGGAGACCTGCCATAACAATGAAGCAAATATTAGTGGGGATTCAGGACCTACTTGATCCGCCTAATCCACAAAACCAAGGGTTATCATCTCTTCATCCAGGTAAGCCCAGAACCCGAAAATCCATTCAATTAAGGGTTTTTTCAGTGTGAATATGATGCTTATACCCTTCTTTGTTCATTTGGTGAATCGGGAATTTGACAGTATCGAAATGAATGAATCGATTTGAAATGCAGGATGCTGCTGAGAATAAGAAAAGGATGTGCCAGCAGGTAAAGCAATATCCTCCTCTTGTCTGATGTGAATATTGTTGATTATAAGAACTTCTGGTTCTGGGATACTTAGTAATTTGCTTTGCAATTGTGTAATTCTTAAACTAGCTTTTGGCAGTAATGGTTTGAATTTGGTAGTTGTCAATGACTAAATTCCACTCAACATTACAAATTCGGGTTTTACCTTTTGTTGATATGTTTTGTAAGGGTTGACTTTATCATACTCGTTCTTATAAGTTATAACTGTCAAAGAAACACTAAAAATTTTATGCTATTGCGATATGTTGTGGTTCCATACTGCTCGAGTATTTTGATCGGTTTCATGAAGCAGTATCTTATGTGTTTGGAAATGTTTATTGGAATGGGTACTACAAGATATGTTTATGAAATTTCATGAAAAAAGTAGAAAACCCGTTTTCCTAAAATATGAACGTATTCATATGATAGAAAATGGGTTTTCTACTTTTCATTTTTCCGTCAATAAAACTTTGATATTTTTTTGTTGCTACCAAACAGAGGCGGTGCTGAGGGTGGAAAAAAATCTGTTGTCCCCATTTCCCTATCCCATTTCATGTCCCTCATTAACTTTTTAACATGTGGCAACCACGTAGGAAAAAGAAACAGAAAAGAAAGAAAGAGAAAATAACAAACAGAAGAGAGAGTGTGAACATGAACCATGTGTCAAATAATAAGTGAGGGACATGGAAGGGGACAGGGAAATGAGGACAAGTGATTTTTTTTCGCTGCCCACCCCAAGCGCCGGAAAATTCCATTGAATCAGCCTTGCTTTCGCTTCTGTTGCCCCTGCAGCTGTGGGACGATACTCTGTTTCTTCATAAGCAGCTTTAGGGTTCTTGGTGAAGATGATGGCATGATTCTTCTACTTTCATTAAACTCGGCGTTTTGGACCTACATAATAATTTGAAATTAAACCATTAAAAGCCCATATTGTTGAGACCGGCACATGTACTTTGTTTTCTTTTTTCCTTATTTCTTTATCTATATCCCCTAGTATTAGTTTTTCCAACTTAAATTTACAATTTTTCTTTTCAATTCAACTCGTGAAACTTACTTGGAATTTGTTCCTTTGATTTTTTTTTAAAGAATGGATTAACCAAGTATAACTGCA
>CAOJBJ011546529.1:0-10025 GCA_948291685.1 Euphorbia celastroides | reverse complement strand
GATTCGGGTTAGGTATTCCATGACAAGAACAAATAGGAGTGGAGACATAGGATCCCCCTGTCGCAGCCCCTTTTTCCCTTCAAACTCTCCTTGTATTCAGCCATTGAGGAGCAGTACATAATGAGCACTCCGAAGGCAAGCCATTATCCAAGAGACAAATCTAGTAGGAAAGAGCAAAGCGTGCAGAAGATCTTGGACAAAGTCCAATCCACTGTGTCATACGCCTTACTCATGTCAACTTTGAGCATGCACCGAGGAGACATATGAGATATGCCATAAAAACGAAGCAAATCCTGAACAATCATGACATTGTGAGCCAGAAGTCTACCCTTAACAAAAGCACCCTGATTACAATCAATAATAGAGGGCAGGACATCCCTAAGCCGCATACAGATCAGTTTTGAGATGCATTTATATACAACACTGCAACAGGCTATGGGTCTATATTCCGCAGCACAAGAGGGGTTCTCGGTTTTTGGAATTAGGACGAGGATTGCTGACCTGAAGTTTTTTGGCAAGTGAAGTGACTTGAAGAATTCATTAACAATTGCGATAACATCGGTCCCTACTACATCCCAAGAAGCTTTGAAAAAACCCGCCCCGAAGCCATCAAAACCTGGGCTTTTATTGTTGTCAATGGAGAAAATGGCTTCTTTGATCTCTTTCCCAGAAAAAGGCTTAACTAGATTCAATTGTTGGCTCAAGGATAGAACCGGGCCCTGTCGAATGAACTTCCTATCAAGAGCTTTGGATGGGGATGTAGCTGTCCCCATAAAGTTCTTAAAATGAGTGAGAAAATGAGCCTTAACAATACAGAAATCATCCACACGAACCCCTTTATCAACAAAAGACAGGATTCTGTTTTGGTTACCACGACTTTTCATGGATGCATGGAAGTATCCCGTGTTGTCGTCCCCTAATTGCAGCCAGGTGTTGTTTTTGACTATATGTCTCCTTCCATGTCCTAGTAAATATTTCAGCAAATAAATTACTTTTGGAAGAGAGAAACAAAAAAAGAAAAAAGGAGAAAATGAAAATAAATTACTTGTTGAGACTTGAGAGATACAAAATAAGGACAACCAATTATTTTCCATAAGTTGTCCATATAGTATCCGTGCTACTCAATTTGTTAGTCATTTATATATTATGTTCAATATTACTAATAAAGTTTTACTAGTCATAAACCTTCTAATGTGGAGGTGAAAAGTGTTGCATTCGAAACTCGGCCTTGAAATTTTTAGATGAAATATTTACAACATACAGCTGAAAGGTATTAAATTCATTGCACAAATTCCAAATGAGTGATAATTACATAGTGCAAGTAAAAAAAGTAATAAATTGCATTAAGGACCAAATGGATAAACTAGTTGTAACCAAGGCTTTCATAAGCTCTTTTTGCTCAAACCACTCTGCCTAAAATTTGTCAATTACTTATCAATTAAGTTCATGTTATTTTTCATGGATTTTATTGAAAATCCATATCAACATTTCAAATACAAAAAATGCTAAAAAAATTATATTTTGACGAGGAATGTCAATGTTGTTAGAAAATGTTTTGATTCAAAACAGATAAAGATGAATTTTGCAACCATAAATCTGATGTTTCATAAACTTTACGAGCTAAAACTTTAATCTACGCATGTGGAGGGAAAATTCTTAGTGAAATTTGTAGGCATATACTAAATTAATTATCTATTTGATTTTACAATTGTTAGTATTTTACTATTAATAATTTTTGGTCTTCAAAATAACTAAATGCAGTCGTACCAAACATATGAAATTATTGTTTATTGCCATTAGGGGAAAGCAAATCTAGGTTCGATCCAAGGACCGAACGGGATTGGACCGAACCGAAAACTTAAATAGCAAATATACAAAACCTAATATCTAACTTAAATAATTTAGATTTGACCCGTACCTAACTAAAGTATTTAGGTTCGGTCCGATTCAATTCACTGAAAAAAATATATCTTTTTCATAATTTTTTTTTTATAGATAATGATCATTACTCTCATAGTTGCTTCTTTTTTATAGTTTCTCATCATGATAAAAAAGTATTTTAAAAAATATTTTATCTTGAAGTTTTGTATGGTTAATGGGGTGGTACCATGATTATAAGAGAATAATGAATAAGAATACGGGTTTTGTTATAACCTACTTATAAATAACCTAATTATGTTCGGTTCTCGGTCTATTAGGTTTTTTACTCTTTGAACCAAGAACCGAACCGAAAATCGATTAACAACATACAAGAACCAAATACCGAACCTAATTGAGTTAGCTCCAATTTGATTCGGTTCAACTCGGTTCTCAGATTCGGTTAGGTTCATTAAGTTTCTTGCTCTCCCCTAATTGCCATAAAAGAAAAAAATTGTTTGATAAGATTTGAGAAATCTAATAAATCATGATTTGGAAACTAAAGATTGATCACTGTTCTAGGCGATGTTGATAAGTAAGGAAAATTGATATATACCTTAGAAAAGAATAATCTACTTTTTCATAGAAGCTAATTGTTGATATAATTGCAGTGGTTATTAGTTATTATTGGTAACTTTTATTTTTAAAATAGCTAAAAATAAATGTAATTAAACTTTGTTAATTGATTTTTAATTAATGTTGAACAAACAAAAGGCGACTGTAACAAAAGTTCGTAAAGCCTCTCACGTAATACCGATAAAGGGCTATGTAGCACACTAGATTATTTGACATGATAAATAGCCAATGGATTAGAAATAAAAATCTTAATTAACTCCAAAAAAATCTAATTCTTAAAAAAATTACTTGACATGAAAAAACATCATGTAAATATTGTCATTATATTGGTTTATATTTTAGGTATAGGTCCTTTATACCATACAAAACAGTACCCACTATAGGATTAATTTATACTCGGTTTATGAATACCACTTCCATAGTATACATTCTAATTAAAACCGATTATTTTTTACAATAATCATTCCATTATTAAGGTTAAAAGATATGACATAAGATACCACGTCACACTCCATTTAGATCCATTAAAGTGGGGCAAAACCCTATCTTTACTTGTTTCTACTCATTCCATCTGTCTTTTTGCATACATAAAATTTATTTCTTTTTTTTCTATAAATATAATTTTTGAACTCCACTTCTGCACCATGGTTAGAAAACAACGGAGAAGATGAAGATGGAAAACAACACCAAACCAATGTCAGGGCACGAGGACGATAAGGCGGAAAAAACTACATCTAGTCATGTTAAGCGGAGGCGACGCGGTGGTATCAGGACAATGCCATTTATTTTTGGTGAGTCACATTTTCGATTTTAATGTGGTATTGTTGATATTGGCTTCAACTTATAGGATTTGTAATTCGATGTGCTAAATATCCAGATATATAAGTGACGAGAAAGGAATTCCGATAACATATTTGAGAAGGGGATAATATACTATTCCATTAAAGTCTACGATAATAGTCTTTAGTGTATATATATAACAACAGATATGTGTTATTAACTAACTTATAACTAATTTTTTGTGTTAATATGTTAATTATAAAAGTTCAATGATGAAACTATAATAGAGAAAAACTTTGCTCTTCTTTGTTTATGAATACTAACGACGTGTTTGAAATTCTTGATTTAATGATAATTTAGTTCACGTCATATTCACACATTAAGCTGAAAATTTTCTTACATAAAATAAAATAAGTTGAGTTTATTAATTTGATGCTAGAAGTGTCAAATATGCCTAAATAAATGAGCTGAATATCAGTAAATTTGTTTTCATATATTTATGTCTCTAGTAGACTTAATCCTTATAAGTTGACAATTTTTCATTTTTTTGCAGCAAATGAAATATGTGACAAGTTTGCAGCCACAGGGTTTCATGCCAACATGATAACATACTTAACACAACAGTTAAATTTACCGCTCGTTAAGGCTTCCAATATTCTCACCAACTTCGGTGGAACTTCGAATTTCACCCCACTACTTGGTGCTCTTATTGCGGATTCTTTTGCTGGTCGATTTTGGACTATAATTGTGGCTTCTTTTATTTATGAACTGGTACTAAATACTCATTATTTCAGGGTTATGAAAAAAGTTTCGACTTGAAATTCAAGTCAAATTAATACGGCTTTCCGATCTTATATAATTTGCACTAAACGAGTTCAATAAGTTATCAAACTATTTTGACATTGGGTTAAAATAATGTCGTTTAATGTGTATCAGGGAATGATTAGTATTACAATGTCCGCCGTGATTCCATCTCTTCGACCGCCGCCATGTCCTTCTCAGCAAAATTGTCAAGAAGCTTCGCATTTACAACTATGGGTACTTTACACTTGTCTTCTTCTAACATCTATAGGAGCCGGTGGAATTAGGCCATGTTTGGTTCCGTTTGCAGCGGACCAAATTGACATGAGCAAATCGAGTGTGGATGCGAGGAGTTGGAATTTTTTCAACTGGTATTATTTCGGTATGGGTTTCGCCACTTTGATTGCTTTAACAGTCATAGTTTACATTCAAGACAATGTTGGTTGGGGATGGGGGCTCGGAATTCCTTCCATAACTTGGGCGATATCGATAATGACTTTCGTGGCTGGATCTTCCCTTTACATGAAAGTTAAACCGGGAGGTAGCCCTTTGGTTAGGTTGGCTCAGGTCTCGGTTGCTGCTTTTAGAAAGAGGAAATTAGCGTTACCGCATGACCGTTCTCTTCTTTATCGAAATAGAGAGCTTGATGCTTCGATTTCCGTCACTGGGTGGCTTTTACACTCTGATCAATTCAAGTATGTTTTGTTTTCCGCTCCATTACATTAATCTAGCTCATCTTTTTAATTTTTTATTAACGACTTAAGCCATTAATTAATATGGTTCTGTTACTTGATGAATTTAGGTGGCTCGACAAAGCTGCAATCGTGACAGAAGAAGAACAAAAAAGCTTAAAGAGTCCAAATCTATGGCGGCTAAACACAGTCCACCGAGTTGAAGAACTTAAATCCATAATAAGAATGTTACCTATTTGGGCATCGGGAATTTTAGCCGTGACTGCATCGTCTCATATCCATAGTTTCGTTGTCATGCAAGCTCGCTCAATGAATCGCCATCTAACTCACTCATTTGAAATCCCGCCCGCTACATTGTCAATCTTCAGCACTCTAACCGTCATGATCGGGCTAGTTGTATATGAACGTTTTTTTGTCCCGATGGCCCGTCGGTTCACTAAAAACCCTGCTGGAATCACTTGCCTTCAGAGAATGGGGATCGGGTTTTCCATAAACATAATCGCTACAATTATTTCGGCTCTAGTCGAGACAAAACGAAAAAAAGTTGCGGCGGACCATAATTTATTGGATAGTCCAAGTGCTACGATCCCCATATCGGTTTTTTGGTTGGTTCCACAATATTTTGTGCATGGGATTGCGGAGGTTTTTTCATCGGTCGGGCATATGGAATTCATGTATGACCAATCGCCCGAAAGTATGAGAAGTACAGCGCAAGCACTATTTGTTGTGACTCTTGCGATTGGAAACTATTTGGGAACCGCTTTGGTTACTTTGGTCTATAAATTTACCGGTCCGGTAAATGGTTGGCTGCCTGATCGAAATCTTAATAGGGGAAAATTAGACTACTATTACTATCTCGTTACCGTAATCCAAGCTGTTAATCTGGTTTATTATTTGATTAGTGCTTGGTTTTATGTTTATAAACCATTGGACGAGGCTAAAAACGACGGCGATGAAGAAGAAGATGTTGAATCGGCTTCCAAAGATAACAAATTGGACTACACAAATGGAAATCATTCCAAGCTTGAGATGACTGCAAAATCTTCAACTACTTGAAACATTTGAAGTTGCAAAAAAGAAGTTCGGGTTTGAATTTGATACTCAACTTTTTTTGAAATCGTCCCTCGTTGTTCAACCGTTGTCTACAAAAGTGAGCGAGCCAAGATGTATGAAATTGAGGAATGTTGAGTTTGAAACGGGTACAATTTGTATTTTTTTCGATCATTCCTTGTTGAATTTATATGTTTCGCGAGTATATTTACTAGTACTATGTAAAGATATTTATAAGTTACTACATTTTTTTTATGAGCAAATTTGAGTTCATAATATTCAACCTTTCGTAGTCTAAAATGTCTCGAAACATACCTCATTAACATATGGTGAGAAGTTTAGCATTACCCCGAGTCAATTATTCCGTTATGTTTCATCCCTTTAATCATATCGAGTGAACTTAAAAATAAAATTGTTTAGATACATTCACAATCTTACATATCACATACACGTTAACATTTATACGTAACAATGTTATAAGCATTTTCAAAAGTTACATTCTTAATATACGAAGTAAAATAATGATCAACCTCACTAATAAATATATTACACTAACCAAACATGATCTTTGGTGAGCCACGGTTACACTATATACTCAATTAGTTTATCTCAATTACGACACAACTTTTAAGCATCAAATTAGAATTTCATCAAAAAATGAGGAGTGTATAACGAAAAATATGTACTAAAAAAATTCACGGATATTTCAATGGAAACAGAGAGGAAATTTTTTTTGGCCCACGTACATTTTATTTCCTAACAAACTCCTTTTTTTCATTTTTTTCGCCTGCATATTGTCTAACTTGACATATTTTGAATGAGTTACAGGGAAAATGGAGACTCAAAAAAGAAATTATATAAAAAGTCGGGTATTTTTTATTAAGGCCCTTTTTTTTGGATTGAACTGAATTGAATGGAACTGAATTAAAGTATAATTGAAAATTAATGGTGGCAGAACGAAACTCATTGACTGCAACTTAATGTAAACTTAATAAAATGTATTGGAACTTAATAAAACAAAAATTTTAATCAAATGAATCGAAATTCATCGCAATTCAAACTTATTTGAAATTTATTAAAATTTATTTGAAACTTAATAAAAATAAATTGAACTAAATCTTAATGAATGTGAACTGAAATGAACTAAACTGAACTTCATTAAATTGAATTGAATGAAAAATAAGTTGAAAATAACATGGCCTCAAAACGAGTCGGGTTGAGTAAAATATATTGGGCTGAAGTTGTAACGAAATTTGGGCCTAACAAAGGCCCATTAGGCCCACATATTGTCTCAGTCCTTTCTCTTCTCTGATATTTCTCATTAGTAGTCAAATTCTGTTTGGCCGCCGAGAGAACAAATTCCAGCTGAGAATTTTCGATTTGCTTTGTTTCCCGTGTTTCTGAGTTCCAGATCGGAAAATTCGTTACCGATATTGATGACGGAGGTTTCGATTTGCTTTAGCGGCGGCGGTGGGGGCGGCAGGGATATGTCGCCGGAGGAGGAGAGAGTTTTGATCAGAGACATTGCGATTTCCGCCGAAGTTAATAGCAAAGAAGGCGATAACTTCTATTTGATTACTCAGCGGTTCGTAGTCTATTCTCATTTTTCCTTTGTTCTGTGGAGCTTCTTATTGTTTCATTATTTTGTGGTTAGTGATGGTGTCTAGTTTAGAATCCCTAATTTATATGATTTTGATTGTTTATTTTTGCGGAGTTTGTGGTTACTGTTACTTGCATTTGGATGATTGCAGAGTTCTAGTTATAGCATTATCTTATTATTACAAGTGACTGTGTGTTCATTTTTTTGAGTGGGACTGTTGGACTCCAATGGAGTTGGCACTTGGTTATTTTTGATGGATTATTTTTTACTAGTTTATGATTTCTGTTACTTGCATTTGGATGATTAAAAATTTCCAGCCCCAGCATTATCTAATCATTCCTAGTGTCTGTGTGTTTATTTTTTTGATAGTGGAACTGTTAGACTCCAATGGAGTTGGCACTTTTTATGATTTTGATAATTTATTTTTTACTAAGTTTATGATTTCTGTTACTTGCATTTGGATGATTGCAAATTTCCAGCTCCAGCATCATCTAACTACTACTTGAGTGTGTATGTGTTCACGTTTTTCTGAGGGAAACTGTTAGACTCCAATGGAGTTGGCACTCTGTTGAGATTGAATGGTTATTTCACTTGTTTTGCTTATTGTGTTCTGTTAAAAGTATGACAATCGTCCACACTGATAAACTTCTATAGTTTATATAAGGAGAGAGATCATACACTCGTATATTTTCTCTATTAAAGAGTTTGGCGATTCGAAACGCGAAAGGAAATTCATCATTCAGTAACTTTCTGCTTCTGCTTGTAGTTAATCTTGTCTATATGTTCTGAGCTGGAGTTCTTTCTTAGTTATTTGGTGGCTGCTATCTTCTTGTTAGTGAACTGAAATGGTGTGTCATGCATATATTTATTTGCTTTTAGTTCTTAAAGTTTAGTAATCTCATCTGTTCTCCGTATTGTTCTTGACAGCTGGTGGCAGAACTGGATTGAATATGTGAACCATGACCAGCCCAATAATGCAAGCGATGCATTGTCAGACAATTGTGATTCAGCCGGTTCTTTGAAAAGGCCAGCAAGCATTGATAATTCTGATTTAACTTATGGCGCAACATCAGAGGACACTTCTGCTGGCATCGAGATACACGATAGTCTACTAGAAGGTCGTGATTATGTATTGCTGCCACAGGAAGTCTGGAATCAGTTGTACTCATGGTCAGTCTCATAAACATAGCTTCCTTTTGCTTGTCTATTTAAAATGTTATGCTTTGTGAATTTATAATATTAATATGCAAAAATCAATGCACTTTTGAATTCATCACTACTTTAATTTGATACAGTATTTTGTGGTTAACATCAAGTGTCAACTTTCAAGAACAGTAGAAAACTATGTGCCCTTCTACTTATTCTTCCCTATAAAATGATATATGTCCCGTTTTTGTGGAAAACTAAGCATAGGCGTTGGTTTACTAAATATGGTTGGAAGACAGACTTAACAGCTGTGAAGTGTCTTCCAAAGGAATTATTTGTGAACTGGTAAGAGTTCCTGTTGGCTGTCCAGGTACGGAGGTGGCCCAGCATTGGCACGAAAAGCAATCAGCTCTGGGCTTTCTCAGACAGACTTAGCAGTCGAGGTTTACCCTTTACATCTTCAATTGCTTGTCATGCCTAAGGGTGACCGTTCTACTATCAGAATAAGTAAAAAGGTATGAGCTTTGAAGGTAGTCATTGTTTAGCAATTTGGATTTTACTGATTAGCTTTCACAATAGCTCTTTTAATTTCAGGCCAAGAAACGTATATATCCCTATTGTTTCAAAACTAGCTCTTTACTCCAGTAGAACTCTTTTTCTTGGGGCATATAATTATATTTGAAGGAGCTTTATTCGTCATACATACAGTCCTCCCCTAAAATAGAAACTTGTACCCCTTTCTATTCAAAATGAGCAAATTTCCTAAGTTTTGAGTCTTTGAAAAGGTGTAATGCTTTAGTTTAGCTCTACTTGCTAGTTTGGAAAGGACATTTTGGATAATATATGATGCCAACAGTGGTAGACTAAAGTACCTAACTTTTTTGCCTTTCTAAATATTAGGGGAATCTGGTTCTGCTTCTGATATTATAAGGATGCTAGTATTTCTTAGACTCAAGAACAGAAGATTAACATTTCCGGCACATTAAGGTTTTTGTGTCAGCGTGTGATATAATTTATATTTAACTGATATTAATTGTTGAGCATCCATATGATTTTCAACCATCTTCAATGATCTTGGATTTCTGGAAAGCCTTTGATGAAATAGGTCACATTTAACATTGAGCAAACAAGTTAGATGCAAATATACAGCATTTGAGAGCTCGGTGCTATAGTTGTTTTTGCCTTTATTTGGGTGATCTCAGATTTGGCATTTGCATTGCACACTTATTATCATTGAAAAATTTAGATTGCTTGCATGCTTGATCAGTGTTGTCAAAGCGACGCCTAAGGCGCTAGGCACTCTAGGCGCTAGTTCTATCGCCTTCGCCCTAACTAGGCGACTCACCTGCGCCTTTACACGCCTAGTCGATCTAGGCGATAGGCGACAGGCGCCGCCTAGGCGCACAAGGCGCAGGTCAGAAAAAATTAGGGTTAGCTGTTAAAAAAATTTAATTGCAATTAAT
>CAOJBJ011546352.1:0-16117 GCA_948291685.1 Euphorbia celastroides | reverse complement strand
ACTCCTTGTGAGGGGTGCGAGAAGGATCAACGGTCCTAAGAAAATGTAGACCGGTGGGGGCAATCAATGCCCCAATAGGGTGATCCGCGGACAAATAATCAATAGAGATCTTACTCATGGACACACTAGAAATATCTACGTCGACAAGTGGGTCCTAAAACAATGAATTCGTGAAATTAATAACTAGTTCTTTACTAAGTTATTAAAGCGCCTAAAGGAACTAAGTTCTAAGGATGTTCAAAAAGCAATCTAGAAATTAAATTTCTAAAAATAATAAAAACATACCTGAGCATAGATGCCCGTCATAGAGTTGTGAGCATCGCTGCCTGACAAGAGATCGGTGGAGGGAACAGGGAAATCACCAAGATCGTCAAATGAGTACTCCATGAGAAAATTTTAGAGAAAAATCCTAGAGAAAGAAAATTCTAGAGAGAGGAAATTCTAAAGAGATAAGGTATGAGAAAAATGAAGGGGGGGATTCCTATTTATAGGAAAAGATTCAAAACGCAGGTCTTTTCCCCTTCACCAAAAATCTCGATTCAAGAATCCATTCGGTCCTGTGAATCATTTTTACAAGTCCAAATGGAGGGGCAACTGTGAATACTCGATTTTCCGGCTTCGAAAGTCAGTCGAAGTACACAATGTAGCTCCGGAAAAAGTCTTTGGAAGCATGCCAATAACCACTCAAAACGTCCGCAACGGAACAAGGATCACAGAACTGATCTCGGATTATTTTTCGGAGGTCTGAAATCCTCAAAAATCATGAAAAACGCAAAACATTGCACCGAACGGGTGAGTCCGGCCTAGCGCAATCCCGGCGCGCATGCGCCGGGAGCGGCGGGCCCGCGCCGGAGTTAGCGCCCCCGGGCCGCCGCCGGCGCCGGCGCGCGCCGGCAAACGCGATTTCTGCCGCTTTTGTATCTTTTTCGGCTATAAATAGCCCCCCTCTGCCTCCATAATCCGGACCCCAGGCTATTCGGAGTACTAGCCTTCTTCTCTCTAGGTCCTTATTCGATCTTTTCGAAGCTTTCTGTCTGTCAAGTGTCTTTAATTTTCAAATTGCATTTGAATTGCTGCCCGATTAAATTTCAAAACTTAAACTAAATTTAATTGGACTAAACTAAAAATTGATTGGATTAATCTGGATTTGAGAAGTGGAACCAAGGAAAACAAGGTATAATTCTCTTCTCCCTCTTCCTTTGCATATCATTCATCTCTGGTCTAAAATGGTCATTCTTCACATTAATTAAAGCGGTCAATTAAGGGAACCTTAAATTGGAGCTAAATAATCAATCAATCAGCATAAGCCACACCCAACATGGAATTAAACCCTAAAAAGAATTTAGGTAAACTAATAATCAATCAATTTTGACTTAAAGTGACATATTTTCAACTAATCCCTAAAATGAATTTAGGTACAAAATGACATCACATTAAAAGCCTTCAAAAGAAGAATTGAGACTTAAAGTCTATAAACTAAATTGGTAAAATAAACCCAACTTGGCTAAAAGCTCACCTTATGCATAAAGCATCAAAATGTCTTTCAATAGACATTTCCGAACTACATTGACTTTGATTTCCCTATTCAAAATGGGATATGTAGGCCGATCTGTAATTAATTACGGGTCTAAAGTCAAATAACTAAAAAACACCTTTCACCTGCATTACATCTAGTCTAATACAAAAATCATGACATGTTCCCCGAACCCTTCTCTAGTTACATTTTTAGGGTTTTCTTAATTGGCCTGTAATAATTGAATTAAGTGGCGACTCCTAAACACCAGGCTTCATAAGAGGTCTAACTTGGTATAAAACCAGTGAGCATGTGCGTCGCATCGAACCGTCATGCTCACAGAGGCAACCTCAGCGGAGGTCTCAGCAAGACTTGATCAGCGGAGGTCTCAGTGAAGGCAGGATCAGCAGAGCTCTCAGCGAAGGCGCAGGGGGGGGGGAATCGACTGATTTGCACTCGAAATGGCTTCCGGACCATTTTTCTCATGTGCGCGAGGGCTCACCATGTCCCTCTTACACTCTTGCAAGCCCATGTATCAAATATTTATTATAAACCCAAAAACTCTCTTAAAACTTCTATTGTGGGACAAAGCTCTTTTGAAAGTAACATAAAAACTCTTGTTTTTCCTACAATTTTGTTTATTGAGTTAAATCCCATTTTATTGAGTTAAATCCAATGGCTGAATGAATTAAAGTGAATTTAACAAAGTAAGCACAATCAGTTCACCTTTATCAAGGTATAACGCCAGTACACAAAACAAAGCAATATTAAGGTTATGAATAATAAGGTAACAAGCATAGCAAAAATAAATATGTCCATATTAGTATATTAATGTTATATAATTTCAATATTATGCTCTAACAAGCTTGTTAGTGTTGAATTGTTGATTAGTTCTCTATTCAGCCGTAGCAGTGCATCATGAACCGTTAAAACACATTGATCACGTCTGTTTCTATCGGCATTCACCACCGTCTGATTGGAAATCATCGGATTCCCAACTTTGTAAGGCGAGCGATGGCTATCAACGACCATAACCTTTTCTTTCCCCCCTTCACACACAAAGGGCAAAAACGGTGGACCCAAAGAAATCTGCCAGCTGTCAAATGACACGTCACTTTATCCCATTTCGGCATCACGCGCTAATATATCTGATTCCTAGAGAAAATATATATTTAATTATTGGAATAAATAACTCTACTTTAGATCGTCCCCGCTCATCATTAGAAAAAGTCAGCGCCACGCGCTCCAATATATAACAACATAAACTCGCTCAGATATGCATGCACGTTATCGATGAAAAAAATATGTTCTCCCTCTGTGTCTTTTCTGTTTTTTTAATAAACTTCGTAAAGGTTGGATTTCAAACTCATGATTTCTCACTTTCATATTAAAAAGTATATCTATTGAGTTAACATTTAATTTTATATATTTTATATATTTCTCATTTAGAGTTTGTGAAGTGTGGAGGTAAATAACAAAAACGAGAGATACAATTTTTTATGAATGATAGAAAATAGAAAATGTGATATGATAATGGAACACATGATACAAAATAAGTGGGAGATATCAAATGAGCATAGTTTAATTATTACATTTTATAATACAGAGGTGAGATGTTTTAAGTTTCAAATCTAATTTCTTTAAAAATTTAATAATTATTAAAAAAAATTATAAATTTTTATTCCATAAATAACATGGTTATACATGTGTCACTCGTACAAGCTACACATGAAAAAAGGTCCATTATCACCATCTTCATTTATCTCTTTTCGCTACGAGGATGAGTATTAATTGGGAGTTGTATCTTTAAACTATGTTTTAAAGCTAAAAAAAAAGTTAAAAATCTCATACTTCTAAAGCTCATTTAAGATTTGTTGACAAAAAATAACATTCTCAGGAAATGAGGTAATGGGAGGAGTTGTGGTCTACTCCATTTTAAGAACTAGCACCATCGATACCCGCACAACAAAATTCGAATTTCCTTTCGAGTTTTTCCCAGAAAGTCAAATAGTAAGAAAACGATTGAGAATAAGAATATGGATAAGGTATAATTTTGGATAAACTTTAAAAACATATCTTGTGGTTTCACACTTTTACAAAAACATTCTTGAGGTTTATTTTTTTTGCAAAATCATACCTTGTGGTTTTAAAAATTTGTAAAAAAAGCTAATCACAAGGTATGTTTTTGAAAAATTGTAGATTTGATAATGTTACATAAATTATTTTAATAAATTCAGCATTCATATATTCTAACTATATTATTTGTGAATTATTTATCAAATTTTGAGTAATTTTCAGAATTGTTTCATTTTATTATGATTTTTTAAAGTTAGGATCTATTTTTAATTAATATAAATATCAAAACTTCTCAAAAATCTCAAATTTATTATTAATGTGTATTTTATTGTTATAAAGAAACCTGAAAAATATCACTTCAATACGGAGAAGATTACCGTTTCAAACATGGTTTGAAAATTTTAAGAAGGATGCTTTTGCAAAATTTTGAAACCATAAGGTATGCTTTTACATAAAAATAAACCTCAAATGTGTTTTTACAAAAATATGAAACCATAAAGTATGTTTTTGAAATTTACCAAATTGTGAGCTATTAACTGTTGTAATTGCCATTTGCCAGACCCATGATGTTATAATTTTATAACCCCTTTTGTATCTCCTTTTAAGTTGACTACTATTGTACCGTAATTTTTATTTTTGTTAGCGCTATCAAATTTATTCTATAGTATGTATGTTATCATAAATTAAAAGTATGTATAGTAAGATTGTGATTCCCCTATAAACCATATATTTAATCATTCTTCGATAATGAAATGAAACAACTATATAAATCAACCCTCCATCAATTAAATTTTATCAAATGATACATTCATATTACTTGGATAAGAATGATCAAAGTTCAAATCTTGAGTCCTTCAAAAATCTTAATTCTACCAAGAAAAATCAACCCCTCCAGCTGAAAGCTAGCAGATATTTGTATCATCTTTTACTCGTCTGTTTCATTACTTGTGTTTTTTTATTTACACATCATATTTTTGGTAAATTTTTAAAATCTATAATAGTTTTATTATTCATTTCACAAAAACATATAACTCTATTTTCATCTATGGGCAAATACACTAAATCACCATAGAAATATGTTTTTCATCGTAAATTCACTGTATATAAGTATACCCCTTTAAAGTAACTATTCTGCTTTCGTCACTGATAATAATTGTATTTCTCCTATTTCATTGTATGTTCATCAAAATTTTATTTGTTATAGTGAAATAATTTGCCACTTATTTGATATGACATCTCTTATAATTTCACTTGTGCGCCGTATTTCATTTTCGTTTATATCATTTGAACAATCATTTAGTGGATTTCACTAACTATGTGACTCACAACACTCAAAATATGTTTGTTGGTCCCACTGTAATCTACAAGACTGGTTAGAGGGGAGGTGAATGACCATTTTTCTGACTTTTGCGCAGAAACGTGTTTGTCTTTGAAAATGTTCAGAGTCGGTTCCGGAATTGGGTTCCGGATGCAGACAGATTGATATCGGATGCACACCGCACACCGGATGATGGTTTGTTTGTTTAAACTTAACAACATTGAATTTTTATCCTGGTTCGGCCTCACCTACTCCAGTCCTCAGAACTCTTGCTGGGCTTTAATTCACTGTCTTCTTCCTTCACGGGCAGGAAGGAAGCCGTTTACAATTCCTTTACGGGCAGGAATAAAGCCGTTTACAGTTGTCTCTGAGAAGCATATATACCACTAAGCTCTCACTAGCTTAGCTAAGTTCCTTCCGGATGTAGGATATACCACTAACCTTTCACCAGATTAGCTAAGTCCTATTACAAAGATTTGTTACCGAAAACAGATATACCACTAAGCTCTTACTAGCTTAGCTGAGTCTCTTCCAGAGGGAGGATATACCACCAATCTCTTACCATATTAGCTAAGTCCTATTACAAGAGGATATACTAATTCTAATTACTCCCCGGATCTAGAAGCTAAGTCCCCACTCTCCAATCACCCGATTAAAGATATTTTACACACTGAAATGCTTTCACAAAGATTGTTTGCTCTCAATAGCTTGTCGAAAGAATCAGCAGCTTCTTCTGTCTTCAAGGTCTTTTATTTATAGGTTGAGCAATAAATGTGACCGTTGGTGAAGATTTAATCTCGTTCGTTGAAGAAGCTAAGTCTAGGCACATCTAGACCTTTCCCTTGGCTGTTAGAAACAGTTTAATGCCCGTTTGAAGTAGGGAAATGTGCGCTAGTAGGATTTCATAGGATGTTCAGTTGTTCTGATTTGTCTGACGAACATCCTTGTACTTGTTCAGTCGACAATGTAGTCCACGCGCTTCGCCATTGGATGGAAAGTGACTTTATGTCACTGTCAGGTTGCTGTTTTTGTCTTCTAGTGCTTCTTTCTTCATTAAATGCTCCGACAGTTGGTGAGACGCATTTAATGCTTCTTGGACACTGTGGTTGATCTTCTTAAGCATACTAGAACATTTCAAATTTGTTTGTGACTGGATTCAACTTGGTCCACATGGATTCCGGATCTTCTTCTTTTGATGTCTTCCGGAACTTCCGTATCCGGTCCTTCTCCTTGCACTTTGATCTCTCAGATTTTGTTGCGCTGCTTTGACTTCGGATTTTATTTATCTTCAAACATTCTTCGAAGTGGATCGGATCTTTTGACTTGACAGATCTTCTAGCTTTGACAAGCCACTTCCAACAGTTTATTTACAAAATCAACTAACAAGAACTCAGTAGTTCCAGTAAACATAATAAAAATTTACTAATTCGATAAGAGAAGAATGCCTCACCAAGTGAACAATCTCCAGCATTCTTGTGATCGTATGAGTGGGGAAAAATAGCAGTGATGACACTCAAAGTATCAAAACAATATTTGATAAAGACGTCCATAAGAAGTCGTGAGTTGAAAGTTTAACGCTACATACTGGATTGCTCAAGGCTTTGTATGGCGAATCATCTATAAGTAACGTGTTAGTTTCACTGAATTCTCCCTTGTTCCATGGAAGACCAGGCTCTAGTTTTTCCCATAATTTTTTCAGTTCCTTCAAGAACAGGGGCTTCCTATAATTACTTGTAGTTTTAAATCCTGTATTTGTACAATGTGACTGATCCTGCATACAGTGTGAACATGAATTACAATGGATGGACAAAATCAAACAATTTCAGCAAAGCTAGACATAATAGTGACACATCTCACCAACACCTGTTGTATGTTCCATTAATTGAAACAAAGCAAAATAAATTATGTCCAGATTGCAAACTAATTCAGTGGTACCAATGTAAGTTCAGTTCACTTAAAAATAAAAACCAGACATAGCCAACAAAAAAGCAACTTATGTCGATAATCTGGCATGAGAAAATTGAGTATGGAGTCCAAATTTGCCCTGCAATTTTATTTGCTGATTGTTACTCTGCTATAGCATCATAAATAAAGACAATGTGCAGAAGGTATAACATATTATTTTTATGATTACAAAATACAACGACTAACAGGACGACTCATAGATAGAGAAATACTTGACCCTCGAGGACCAAACTCCAACATTGAACTTCTCAAAGCAAAATTGTAAGAAACTGTCGGCAGAAAGGCCTCTTAAAAACTGAAAAGAAAAACAATGCAACAGACTATTAGGTCAGAGAAAAAGGACAAAAACATCAACAATGAGAGTACTCATATTACAATTCCAACCAGAGGGTGCACTTGTTGATGTAAATTATGCTTCTCAATAGAAACATCTGTAACTTCTTCCATTTCATCATTTGCAGTCTTAGTTGAATGCATTTCATCTGAATTCAACCTCTGCTTCTTTCTCATCCTTCTTCTCTGGTTTCTGCTCAATGCAGTAAATGCAGCAGTGTTCGTATCTGTATGTGCATTGATGTCAACCGAAGCATCAGGGCATGCATTTGTTCCATTTGAATCATCCTTTAATGTCGAAGTTTCCACATGAGTATCAATGGAGGAATCCTCAGTTTTTTGAGATCTCTGCCCCTTGTTCTGTTTCTAAATCACGTTGAGAATCTGTATTATAAGCTTCTAATATACCATCCTTGATAGGAGTATCAACAGCCCTATCTCCTTCCTCCAGTGTCATTAAGCCAGATCCTTATCATCCAAAAACCTGAATCATGCACCTATATATAAGAGCAGTATCAGGAAAACCAAATATCGTAAAAAGAAAAGGAAAAAATGGATTCAACATTCTCGTGTTCCAGTCAAGCATTGAGCTGAAAGAATTGAATTATCATACAAAAGCTGTAATTCTTAACGTAAGGGAGAACATATGATGCTCTAATCCCAACCCAATATTGCAGGCCATAAGATAACTAATTAAGCAGCTTGTACTAATCAAAATGCTTAACATACAATTCTGGGGAGCTACACGATTCGAAAGGCAATAAACTTCAATCCAGTGGTGGGAGCAGCAGACAAGTAGAAACAGATCATAAGAGCTATAATTTTGCACAATTGACGCGAGAAGATAAAACGCAGAAACAACTTGAAACTGTAAGAGATTGATTAAAAGGGGGAAGAAGAGACCTGAAAGTAATGGAAATGCAAAGTGAAGAAGACGAAGCGACGAGTGCAGGGAAACAGAGGGTACAAGGAGGAGATGTGGGGGTTTACGCTTGTCAGGAATACGACGTCGTTTGCAGGTAATGTTGGAAAACGTTTCAGTTTCTGTTGTTCAGTTATCAATAACAGAAATTTGGTTTCGATAGTACAATGTACGTTGAACTCCCAACTTTTTATTTTGTCAAACGTTGAAGAGCTTAGATTTACTAGGTTCGGGTCAACTGTTATAATATCAAATCATTCTCTTACAAGCTCTTTTTTTCAAATTAACTGATTTTAATCAAATTAAATTAACCTGAAGTCACTACTGAATATTAATTTAACTAAAACAAAAATAATAATAATAATAATATAATTAACGATGATTTTGAGTCACAGTTGAAAATGAAACCATTAATGGTTTAAACAATACTATTAATAGTTTTTCAAAAAAGCAATACTATTAATAATACTCGATAATATAAACTGTATACAATTTTGTTATAATTCATACAAGAAATAACAATGCACCAACCAAGTAGGAAATTATAAAAAAGATTGTTACTTTTACTCACTGTAAGAAAAAACTGTCATCTTCTTGAATAATACTCCATAATATAAACTGAAAGATTGTTGGAGTATTAATTAATAGTTATTTTTCATTAATTATTGATTCTATCAGTTTTTTACTATTGGTTGCTATCAATAATTTCGGTTAATGAATAATATATTATTACTAATTAAATTTTAACCATTATCTATTATTATTATTTTAAAACCTATTGCCACTATTTTAGTTAAGTAGCGTTATTTCAAAAGCAATGATAATTATTAATATTAATTAATAATAATGATTATAACACTGGTACTTAGCTTAATTAAACTGCTAATGTTGAAACCTTGGCCAACTCCCAATTCCTCTTACTAGCTTAAGATTAGTAAATACCCATAAAAAACAAAATGGACAATTAATATTGATAAAAGCTAAACCTTTTGAAGTTGTACATTTCCCATTAAACATCAGCACTTATTAAACGGCTTGGAGAAACTGGTACAGGTTTCAAGTTAAATGTCTCATTTCAAGCCCTAAAAAAAGAAACACAAAAACAGCTAGATTAAGAGATATGTTTCAAGTTAAAAGTCTCATTTCCATATTGCCTGTAGGCATAATACCAGCACGATCGATAAAATCTTAATTTTCATGTGCTTAAACAAAATTAAGCAGACCTAGAGTTATAGGAAATTTACTAAACCTGAAAGTTAAGCCTTAAATTTTCCAACAGCCAAAACTTCACCGTTAACATTTTAAGCAAAAAAGTGAAATGTCCGAGAATTAAAATGAAAAACATATTGCAAAAGAACAGGCGCCCAAAATATTATGACATGTATTCTTTGGTGTTTGCCTCCTTGCATCTGGATTTAATAGGTAACGCGAGGTCCCAATTTGGCACAAGTTTCACCATGAGAATGCAGTGAATAATTATCAGATATCTCTATTTCATTGTAACTATCAAGATCGGGCAATTTACAGAGATGTTACCAAAAGCAACCACAAACAAAACTTAACCTGCATTACATAAGCATTTGGAGCTCCCCTGGGTTTCTTCTGAGTTGGGGAGATTATCTGCCATTAAATTCCATTCCTCCACATTCCTTGAGCTAGCAGGGCAAGCTTCACAAAGTCTTGGCAATCTAAAAAGGCCACCTGAAGCTCTCAATCAGACCTCAGCAGTTTGCAATAAAATTAACCGATGCTTGCCACTTCCAACAGTAAATGAATCAAAGGAGTCCATCCCAATAAAAAATGTCAACCGAAGCCATACGTTGTATAGTCAAATTCTAGCCCTTGGCATACTTATCAACATATCCCTGCAACAAATTCAAATTATCACAATGAATCAGTAAGAAAATGAACAGTTAAAATATATAATGTTTTTAATCAGCCAAAAATACTCAGACGATGAGTTACCATCACAAGCTTTGTTAATTTCCTCTGTGACGAGTCGATGTATTGATTTATCTTCGCCTTAGACTTGGGCACTTTGCGGTTCTTCATTGCTCCCGAAACCTTATCAACGGTTTTCTTCACAACGGTCTTAAATGCTTCCTTGCTCATGTTCCCCTGCCTCCATGACGGCTTTAGGACTTCCTTCACAAAATCTGCAACACAAACCTTGAAAAGCTTCATTGATCTCGACTCTTTGCTCTTCTTGCCTTTGCCCGATGACTTAACCTGGTCCATTTCCACCTCACCCATGCCTGTGTTCCCTAAAGCATCAGAGCCACTCTGGCTCCCATTTTCAACATCGCCCACTTCAGCATCGGCTGTCTCACCAAATTCCTCAATATCAGGTGATGCAGCAAAACCGAAATCTTTCTTCTTATTACTCTCCTCTTCATCCAATGGTACGTTTGACTCTTTGAGCCTCAGCACAATATCAGAGCTCCCTGAGGGTTCTGTTTTTTGAACAAGACCAGATTTCTTAAATGAGTTTGGCTCAATGCTGTCAAAGAGTGGATCATATTTATCCTCGAGTGCCCTAGAAAACGGTGCAGACATTCCATGCCTTGATCTGGTGCCCAGTTCATCAACTAACACATTACTTGAACTTAAAGGGTCGTCAGGCTTGATACTGTAAGTTGGGCCTTTGTCAGGCATAAAGGTATTAGAAATGAATCTGGAGCTGAGAGGCTTGTCAAAAGTAGATGCATATGGATTGAAGTGAGATGAACTTCTTGTTACTCCAAATTCAGGCAGATGTAATGCCTGATTTTGGTTGTGGGGATCTGAGGGATATCCAGATGCATCACTGATTTTCCCAGGGGCATTATAGGCACTATCATGCATAGAACGATGCAAAACATATGGCAATTGCTGCTGGTGCTGAAAGTGTGAATGAGTCTGAGAAGAGTTTGGAATTTCTCTTGGAGGTACATTATATGTAGGCGGGTTTTGAAAGAAATAGGCAGGCTGAGGGTATTGGCTGCTCTTAGCAAAGGCACTGGTAGCACTTAAATTATAAGAGTGCTCGGGCACTGAAGGGTAGGATCGCTGCTTAAAATCACTAACTTGAGAATTAACATTTGAGTATGTTCCCAGCATCTGATTTCCAGAGTCACTCCTTGGAAGCAAGCCACTCTGTTGAAATTGTGAAGTAACAGCCATGGCTGCAGCACCTGAGTTCAAAGTAGGAATTTGTGGTGGTAATGATAGTGGTGGCATTGGCAGTGGCAAGGGTGCAGCTGAAGTCACAGAAAAAATAGAACTCTGATTGGGCAACATATATGAAGGATAACTTTGCACAGAAGCAGATTGAGAATCATTTGTTGTCATCTGATGAACAAAGTTGTTATCTTTTGGAAGCTGCGCCGTTTGTGGAGCAATATTACCCTCTACATTTGAACCATAAGTAGGGCATGGGGGAAGCTGGGTGGAGTTGTGCATACAATCAGCATTGGGAAGTGTATCGCCACCACAAAGCTTTTTTGGAGAAGTTTTAGATACTTGGTTTGGTGATGAATCAGCTATAGATGTATCGATGGTTTCTCGAGCAGTGTTATTGACATTTACAGGGCTAGGATCTGCAACACCGATCTGAGATTTCTCAATCAAATTCTTGGAAGAACTTAGCTCACCTTTAGAAGCTTCAGCATGTGATGTCAGCATATTAAGTTCATGATCATGCTTAGAAGGAAAACTATCAGCAACAACCTGGTCAGGACCCACCATCCCATGTCCACTATAACCATTGATTTGCCTTTCTTGAACTATTTTAGATTGTGGTACTTCAGTTGCAACCACCCTAAGGTTCTCAGAATCAACAGTAGCACTGACAGAATCTTCCATGCTATGAATACCGATGTCATGTTTTGTAGCATGGTTAATCGTTTCCTTATCTTGATTTGATGACTTTGTTGAAGGTTTAAAATAGTCATCGCGAAAACTATGATTCTTAGAACTGGAAGTAAGTTGAACATTTTGTTGCTTGCTTTTATGATGCCTTGATCCTTCACTTTTCCCAGAACCATGGTGCATAAATTTACAAGATGCTCCACGATAGCACTTACCTCGTTGAAAGTCAAAACATTCAGGAATCTGACCCCTGTCCCTTCTAATATTGTTTCTGTTATAGCCACCAGCATGCCTATAAGATGGAGATCTGCTTCTACTCCTTCGGTTCCTGGGAGACCAGCTAAAATCAAGAAAACAAAAGTAATTAGCCTTTTCTGTAGGGGATCACAACCATGTGATGAACAGAAGATACAGAAATAACAAAAGTACTTGTGCAATTCAAATGCAGGATGCTTAAAAGCACTCATCACATACAAAAACACAATTTTAGTTTCTTACCTACGAGATCTGCTCCTTTCTCTTCTTCTCCTAGGACTCCTCCGCCTTCTCCTCCTCCTGTCTAGTGGTGATCTGCTCCGGCTCCGGCTTCTCCCTCTTTTACGAAGCCTACCGGTATGGTGAGACTCATCAGAATCGCTATCACTGGCACCTTCTCTCACTAATCTTCCAAACTTGTCAATTTTCTGAGCATTTGAAGGTAAACTTGACTTTTTGTCTTCGTTATTCCTCTCAGATTTACTACTAAAATCAGCACTTGCACTTGGACCTGCAGAGACATTTTCTCCAAGCCTAGCCTCAGACGAAGCAATATGGCCAGAAGAAAATGATTCACTAGCAACAGATATTGGTTCAGATTTTGGAGCAGTGACTGGCTGGCAAGATTCAGAGGATGGCTTGACCCCCGTTTCGATCTTACAGGGCTGACTAGAACCAATATTCACCTTCATGTTAAGTTCAGTGTCTATATGACTTTTACTTGCAGCTGACTGTGAAACTCCTTTTGGATTAACATCATCCAAACATGGATCCACGTCATTTTCGGAACTGTCATCAGATGCATAATTTTGAAGAAGTCTGAATGGACTACTACTGCCATCCATAGTTTTACCAGAATTCTTGTCAGAATTCATCATATCAGCAACAGCTGCTTCTTCCCTATGTGAACTTTTAGCACCCGTGATGATTTTAGAAGGATCATCTTTGTAGCTAGAAAATGGAAATTCAGCATCTCCCTGTGAAATAACAACTGGGCATTCAACTCCAAAGCCTGACCTTCCTAGAGCCTCATCTTCAACATGGGAGACAAGTGTCGATGACCCTGAGAATCATATAAAAGTTTAACTTATTGGATGAGCAATGTAAGGACATTAAGCTACATATAGAACAAACAACTCCCAGGAAAATTTTTGAGTAATCAGATTGTAAATATTAAGGACCATGACCATGTAATTGGAAATACTCAACTTTTCATGAAGCAAGACCAGTAATGGGCAAAATTGTACCTTGTTCACCCAGTCTCGAGGAGCCGCACAAAGACTTTTCAACTCTGTGGCTTATAGAACCAGTAGCTTGATGCTCATCTACCATAGGGTGACTCCCTGCCTGGTCAACCTCAGATCCAGTGATATCATCTGATACACCAACCGGAAAGCAAAAGCAAACAACAAACAAAGAAAATGATGAGTTTCAGAATCATATCTGCGAGCCACTTATATAAGAGATTAAAAAAGCATGCTTTCCAACACAGATTTTTACTACCAAATGAGACAGAGTGGGAAGCAAGAAAAATGTTGTTACTGCAACCATCAGTAAGTGCAGAATGCAGATAAAGGTTGTCTTACAAAAAGGTAAAAAGGCAGAGCTTTCATTAGGAACAGAATTGTATAGCTATGGCTATGGGTTTAAACTCATAGATTATGTGAAGAGAATTAACTCAACCTAATAATTGGGATTATACAGTCATTTACCACGCACAATTAAGAATCCTTCACAAAGTTATAGACATGAATAACAAATTGGATCTCCCCTGATATCCATCAAGCCTCATGAATCTATGGGTTAAATATCTCATTCATAGCAATATAAACCAAAATGTCAACTGAAAAATCACATCAATATAAAATCCTACCACTCACAAGAAACATAGTGGAACATTTATAGTAATGAAGACACCAATATAGAACTTGAAACTCAATTCAGTTCCTCAAAATGAGTACACTACCAAGACTACAAAAATTTAACTTTCAATGATATGAAAAGAATTTTCTGCAAATGTATACATGTGAGACAAAGTGGAACTTAACAAGGTACAGGATGAAATTGTAATTGCCACCCAAAGTACAAAATATAGTCTCAGATGAGAGCTTGCCAAGGTCAAAAGCATATTTGGATCATTACAATCCAAATGATGTTATGGAATAAAAAAACATAAACTAATGGCTTCCTTATTATCAATATCAATTAAAAAAAAGGGGTAGCAAGGTTTACTCACTCTGAATTGTTAATGCCTCAACCGGACAATGAAAAGAATGGTTAAAGTGGAAAAGGACAAAGTCTCGACAATCGCTATACATGGATCCATCTTAAATATCCTAAAAGCAGTTGAGAATAGGGAAATTGTAACCTCCACTGATGTTTGGTAAGCTCTACATATGAACAAATAAAAAAGCTGACTCAGAGACATTGGCCACAATATTCATTATTCCAAGACCCCTTCTGCTTCACAAGAGTCTACATCAGTTCAAAATCTCTAAATTGGAATCACCTAAATAACTAAATGTAGAGCAAAACTCTATGCAAGACAGGGTGAGATTCATCAGTATCCTTCTATTGAATTTTGACAAGCATGAGTGAAACAAAATGACTTTGCAGAACTTATACCATAGTACCATTACAATTTGACTCAATAAAATGGACAAAAAGAAATGTCCAAACCACAAAGCTATTTTTCCAGCTTAACATACCACGAGAATTCATCATAGCAACTTAGCAATCCTTCCCATAAAAATCAATGTTCCAGAAAATAAAGACTTTTTATCATCATAATTTTAGACCTCATGAACTTCTAACATTACAAAAACAGAAATACTAACCTTCCATCTCCATGTCAGAATCTTCAGATGCATCAGGCTTGGTTGTGTTTGCCATAGTACTGGCAGTCATATTTACCATTCCATCGGCTTTACATTCCAACTGGCATTGTGTTTTCATCCACAAAAAATACTTATGGGCTGTTGCAGCTTCACTTCCTGGCTCCCCACAAGAGAAAAAAGAATATTCTGGATTCTCAGATTCCTTCTGACGAATAAAATCCTCATAAGAAGGACCATTCTTCATAATAAGTTGGCAAACTTGTTCAATCTTCCCAACAATTTTTTCATCTTTCGGCTTTGGTGGAGGTGGATTAACAGGTGCAGTAGTTCTCTGCAATGATAAGCAATATTCGCCATGACTATCTGCTACCTTACTGCAACTTAGACTGTCAGTAGGGAGAACCATAGATACAGGTGCAGAAGAAGAAACAGGTGGAGGTGAACAAGGCGGAGCAGGTAGAGGAGAAGAAGATGCCGGTGGTGGTGGTGGGAGCGGCGGAGGCGGTGGCAAAGGAAGTGATGGAGCCATGGATGATGTTTGTGAGTTTCCAGCTGCTGGGTCTGCAGAACGTGAAAAATCATTGGGCGGAAGAGGAGGTGGCGGTGGCAGATTTTGGTGTAGGCCATGTACACCACCTAGCTGCTGGGGCGGCTGAGGAGGTGGTGCTCTATACAAGGAACCTTGGTAAGGTATAGAAGGTGGAGCAGACCCAGGTGCTACATAAGAAGAATTTTGCAGCTTTTGTTGTGCTGTTGCATACATATGAGGTAGTGGGGCGCTTCCATGAGCTGTTGGTGGTGGTGGAGGCAAATAAGGTTGACCAGAATTGGGCATCACACCAGGTGGAACTGGCCTAGCTGCAGGGTGCAGACCCATGGGACCATGTTGATAAAAAGGTGGAAACTGTGGACCTTGAGGGAAATTGTGGGGTAAAACAGGCGGAGTAGATGGATGCTGTAAATATGGAGGAGGCCTGGGAGCCTGAGGACCTTGTCCAGATTGAGGGTTAAAGCTCCCTTGACTGTACATCTTCTTCCTCCTATCAAAC
>CAOJBJ011545906.1:0-11359 GCA_948291685.1 Euphorbia celastroides | reverse complement strand
GATTAAAGTACTCCTCCTCCACTCTTGTGGGATTTTCCGCATCATATAAATAGCGTTAAATAGTTTGGTTAGCCAAACTATTCCTTCCTCACCGAGGCATTTCCATGCCTCAATTGGGATGCTATTCGGCCCACAAGCTTTTCCCATCTTCATCCTCTTCAAAGGTTCTTTCACTTCATTGTGCAAAATTTTTCTCGTATAATTGAGATTCCTACCTCCTTCCCTTATGTTAATATCTGTAATCTTCATATCACTTCCATCATTAAATAATCCATCGAAATATCTTCTCCACCTCTCTTTAATCTCCTTATTCCCTGTTAAAACTTGGTTGGTCTCTTCCTTAATGCTCCTAACTCCATCCAAGTCTTTACTCCTTATATTCCTCAATCGGGCTAGTTTGTACATATCTCTCTCTCCTTCTCTTGTTCCTAACTTTTGGTATAGGTATCAAAATACTTACCCCGTGTCTCACTAACCGCTTTCTTAGCTTCCTTCTTAGCCTTCTTGTACTTCTCAAAAGCATCATCATTTTATGCTTTTGGTAACATCTTGTACCAATGTCGCTTCTCCTTTATAATCTTTTGAACTTTCTCATCCCACCACCAAGCTTCCTAGGGTCGAGGTCCTCCCCCCCTTGACACTCCTAATACTTCACTTGCAACCTTTCTCATACAATCTCCCATAGCTTTCCACATAGATTCTGAGTCAACCCCAATATCGCCAAAACCTTTTTCTAAGACCTTCTTCTTAAATTCCATTTGTTTGGTCCCTTTAAGTGTATCAATTACAGCTTACAGTTACGTTAATTGAAGGAGATATTCAAGCATTATCACCAGCTTTTGACAGGCGAGGAACAGCAATTGGACTGCCACGAACCTTTTCAAGAGCGAAGCTTACTCTCAACGGTCTCCCTAACAATGCCTGCAATGGATCACCTAATCAGGTATTAATAAAGCCTACAAATTAGCAACTAATAAAGCATTTCAAACCAGTTTATATGAAGCATCTTTTTTCACATATTGGCACACATTGTGTTTCAACACATTGAACCCACAATTGATCTCCAAATGAAGCTATTGGCTAAAGGGCTGAATGTAAATAAAAACTGGGAGCTGAATGCTTAAATGTGGAATGTGTCAAAAGAATACCCTGCCATCCATGGCTTCTTTTGCAGCAACAGCTTCACCTTGTTTGGAAAAACTGACAAACCCAAATCCTCTTGACCTAGCGCTATCTTTATCATACATTATCTTCACTGCAACACAAATGTTTACGTTGACCATGAATCAAAGAGGCAATCAAATGATGCTAAGAACTTAATGCAATTAAAATTCATTCAGGCAATTCGTCGAACAGGTGGACGGCTCAACCATTGCCAATTATAAAGGGCAAATTTGAACTACATGAGTACTTCACTGACCTCTCCAAAGGAAGAGAAAGCATCTAATAAGGACTTCTCGTCAACTGACCATGACAAGCCTTTCACACGCATAAAAATTCGATCTTTCGAGTCAAAACAAACAATCATACCCAAGCGAAAACAAATGAGTAAGAGATGGTGACAAAACCTGCAACAAAGAGTTTACTATTGGGGGGAGGAGAGTGAAGTGTTGTCGATGTGGTAGCTTTTCTAGCAATGGAGATTAAAGCTCTGTTCATTGTCAATTGGTGATCGGATTACAAAATTCAGCGCTGGAGTGGACATTATTCGACTGCTACGCTCTTAATGGGCCTCGAAACGGGCTTCACAGAGATGGGCTCTTTCTTTATTTGGCATACTCAGAGTTTCCCACTTTCAGTTGAAACTTGAAAGGGTTTTAGAATTTCCGGTGCTCAGGGATTTATAAGGTAAATGCATTCACTGTTTTCCCCTTTGGTTGTTTTTGTTCATACGTTCTTCCTCTAATTGTCGATGCCCGGTTTTTTCCTGTTTGCTTTATGTTCATAGTTGGTTCTGAGTTGATATTGGATGAATTTCAAAAAGTGATATGAATATCAATCCGTGAATCTTTAGCTTCTTTGAGATAAATCGAAACTTTAGGGAGTGGGAAAATTGATGCATAGTCTTTATTTCTTTAAATTTTTTGCATTGTACTACACTGTTCGATTGTGTAAAGTTGAATAACGTGCGCGTATAGCGTCTACTGTATTTCTGTATTTTGCAAATGCGTTTGCAGGGATTTATATCCCTTTTGAAATTTCAATGCTCTTCTGCTTGTTAGACGGAAATTTTGTTTTGTTGTTTTGGTTACATATTCTAGAAGAGCTCTACATTGTATCAGTTTTTTGGTTGCCAGCTTCAGGTTTCATATCCTGTTAAACAATATTTCTGGCTTCTGAACTTGGCTAGATTTTGACGCTTAGTCCTCTACTGTCACACTTGAACCCCACATCCCTAAGCATCTGTCCATGCTTGTACAGACATTTTAACATTCAAGAATGACATTCACAAGTGATAATATGGTCCATCAGTTGTGTCTACGACTGTCATGCACTAGCTTAATAGTACGGAGAATATTCATTGGGGTTCAGTTTAACTTTAGTTTCAAAGCCAGAAGGAGAGTTTGTCTCCTTAGAGACTCAGAGACTGTAGGAAAGACTTTTTGTTGCCTTAGATTATCATTTTATTATCTTAGTTCCTTTTCTTTGAATCAGTCTTAGTTCCTTTTCTGTGAATTCATCAATCTTAGTTCCAATTCTTCATATTGATGCTTACTGATTTTTCTTTGCCATCACTTACGTTTTATGTTTTCACGAATTGGACACTAGACTACGTAGCCTCAAACCCACTCGCGGACCGCAACCCTTATATTACATACACCAGTTAGCAACAACCATGTGATATTAATTTGTGATATTCATATTCGTGCTTGTTGCTTGTTTCCATATGCTTCCCCTCCCGACCATGAAACTTCAATTGCACTATTTTTATTTTTAACCTTTAAAATGGCCTCTATGTCACATAGAATTGTAGTTTCAGTTTACACTTACAGCGGTACAATGAAAATGAAGTAACTAAGGGTTATGGTTGGCTAATGCAGTTAAGATATGAGTGCATTCAACGCTTTCAAAGCGCAAGTTCCAATTGAATGGAGTCGTAATTTATATATAACTCTGGTGAGGGGAATGCCTGGAACCAGGAGACTTCACAGGCGTACTTTAGAGGCATTGCGCCTTCGCAAATGCAACCGAACCGTCATCCAATGCAATACTCCTAGCCTTAGGGGAATGCTCCAACAGGTTTCAACTTTCTGTATAAGCTCTATGTTTTAGCTAACAACTTTACTCTCTTTTAGCCATCAAAATTAATATTAGTGATCATTTTGTGTTCCCTTCAGGTGAAGAGGTTGATCGTGATTGAGACAGAAGAGATGTACAAGTCCCGCAAGCTAAATGAGACAAACCATAGAGCTCTACGCCCCCCTCTAGTTATAAGCCACTCGCCTCAAAATGCAAGCACTTCTTCCTAGAGTTTTGGTGTTTCTGTTAAGTATCCCTTACAAGGTGAGGTCTGTGTTTTCACTAGAATTGTTCTAATGTTAATCTGCCACATTTTAGAAAATGTTTCTGTGAAGTGCGGAATATATTATATTGGTTGAATTCTCTCTCTTTTTTAAATAATATACCAGTTGTTTATCTATATTTTGGAATTGAAGAGGCTCTCAAATAGCATTGGCGTTTGCAGTGCAGATTCTATAATTAATTGAGCCTTTATGTTTGATATCTTACTGCAGGTCAGACAAAGCTGAATAATTTCGGTTTTGAAAAATGGAAATAGATATAAAAGTCTGCATCTTGTTTCTGAAATTGTCTCACAGTGTACATAATAAATGTCTCACGATTTCACAAAATTTAATCTATAGCTACTTTACGATTCAATAACACACTGCAATCAACTATTGCGAAATACAACCACCCATTTATCTTGGACTTGAAAGGAAAATACAAATATAGAGGACCAAGCTCATTCAGACAGGGTTTCCTTCCACTTCCATTGGAACAACCACTTGATCAGTGGAAGCTTTGAGCTCCTTTGCACCGGAATCTTCCGGTTTAACGTACTGCTTTACTTTATACTGATGTTTTGTAGCAAACACCAGGAAAATTATAAAATTCAATGATCCCAGAGCTGCAAGCAAAAAGTAGAAGTTATATAGCTTCCCCTTGTTCAAGTTGCTTCTTAGCCAACTCTTCTTAGTCACTTGGTCAACTAGAGAGACCAACAAGCTACTAACAAAGAAACCCATTGACAGAGTAGCTAGGAAAAATCCCGTACTCATCGATTTCATCCTCTCTGGTGCCTCTCTGATGAAGAATTCTAGCTGTCCAACATAAGCAAAAGCCTCCCCCGCACCCACTAGGAAGAACTGAGGAATTAGCCAGAAAACACTAATTTTAGAACTGTGTTGAACAGCGGTGTTCTTTCTCTTTATCTCAATGGTAGCTGCAGCCACCATGGCAATAACCGAATATACAAGGCCAGTGCCCACCCTCTGGAGACTGGTGAGCCCTTGCGGGTTGTGGGTGAGACTCCTAGCAAGGGGTACAAATAGTTTTTCATTGAGGGATGTGAAGAGGAGAATTGTGGTGAAAAGAAAAGTAGACATTGAGCCTGCTGGGATAGTGAAAGATCCTACTTCTCGGTCCATGAAGGTCGCTTGCTCGATGGTGAAAGTGGTCATTTGAGAGTATACTGTCCAAAATAGGATACATGTAGACCAGATAGGAATTAGTTTGAGTACCATCTTCACCTCTTCAACCTCCATTACTGTTGATACAACCCAAGGGTCAGTTTCTTTCCCTCTAGTATAGGTTTGTTCATCCACAATCGCCGCCTTGTCGAGACACCTGAGAAATTGTCACAAATTTCAATTGAGGATTTCGATTTTCGATATAGAATTTTGCTGTTGAAACGATATCTTTGGTCAGTGAACTTACTTGAACTTTTCTGTATGGGGTACTGTAGAGTTCTGGTAATCATTGAGAAGGCTCGGATGAGATGGATATTGAATGCCTCTCTTTTTCCAAGCCAAGAACACAACCCGCCATATAACTGTCAAAGGGCTTCCTTGAGGCTCCTTGAACCGGTAAAAACGGGTCCCGATAAGCAACACAGCAACAGCAAGAACCATTGTCCCTGCAGATATCCCATAGCCCCATCCTCTGCCTATGTTGTCTTGCACATACACCAGCACTATCACTGCAAACAAGGACCCGATACTAATGCAGAAATAGAACCTGTTGAAGAAGAAAACCATGGCCTTCTCCTCCTTTGGATCAGAAGAGTCGAATTGATCGGATCCAAAACCCGACACATTCGACTTGATTCCACCCCCACCAAGGGCTATTGTGTAGAGTGCTGCATACAGCAATGCTAGCTGCTGCCCATTTGCCTCAATGCACTGGTGGTGTTGCTTTCTGTAGTCATCACACGGCGGGGGCCTCATGCTAGTTATACTCGTGGCTAGGGTCAATAGAATAACCCCCTGCAGGTTTAGGTTAGGAAATTATTCACCGAAAGATTGTATTTGTATGCGTGGGGTGTTAGATTGAGAGCTTACCAGGGCAGTTAAAGATGAGAAAATAGCAACTGTCAAATACCGGCCTAGTTTGGCATCTGCTAAGAAGCCTCCAAGTAGGCCAAGAAGGTTGAGGGTTCCCATGAAATTGGTGACGATGGTTGCAGATTTTGCTGATGAGATATGCAGATCGCCTACTAAGTAGGTGACGAGATTCATCGATATGCCCATAACACATATCCTCTCTGACAGCTCGGTTCCTGCAAACAAGTGTTACAATACAAGTTAGCATAGCTGAGTTATGAGTTAAAACATAGAAGAAACAAATTTGTGAAAGAAAAAAAGCACCCAAAATCAGCCCAGCAGCTAGCCATCTACCGGTTTTGGATTTGTCTGCTGGATTTCCCCTGTAATCAACCCCACGGTCCTGATTTGCACTGCCCTTGTCTAGTAGAACCTGTTATAGTTCAAAAGCATAATTGAATATCAAAACCAACAAAGTTAGTCACTAGCAATGGAAACATTGAACTAACTTAACTCACCATCTTAGAGCAGAAGGGAAGGCAAGGTGAATGGTGGAAAGCTTTTGCAGAAACAAAGAGGGGATTGGGTTGATACTTGATAGTATTATTGTGTTGTTTGTATGATATGTGGGAGCACTAGAACATGTGACTTTTTGGAGTTATTGCACCATTGCTTGTGGTTTTAAACTGTTGGTACTGATGCTCAGTTTCCATTATGATGTCTGTTTTTCATATTTTTGTTTTAATTTTCATTTTTTTGGTGCTTTAATTGATAAAGGTGGTGAGGGTCATTTTCATTCCAATTTCGGTACTTATCTCTTTAATATCAGCTAAGAAATCCAATGAAATGTTAACTAAATTTGCTTGGGCGATGGGATTTTTTCCATTGTACATATTTATGTATATAATGCCAATATGAGTATAAATTTGGAGGGAATGGGTTACTTGCTTTGTTGTTGTCGTTGTGTTGTAAGTATACTTGAATTTAGTTTATGTTAAGTTTGATTGGCAATTACCACTGTTGAGTGCTTGAAGTGAGGAAATGTTGCCATAGTTTTTCTTGTTTAATGCCATATTGATTTTTTGAACCAAATGACGCTGATTTCGTACTTAATTCAAATTTAGGAGTATATCTTTGTAAGTTATGGAAAATGTTTGTGCTTAGTAACTTCTTAAGATATATGTTAGTATTGATGTTTCAATATACTTGTTATTTAGTTCAATTCAAATAAATACCTTACATAGAAATTAAAAAGAACAAAGTCTTAACTGGTGTTCAAAGTTGTCATAATTGTTTACCTTTATTCACAAGAACAATTATCTTTAGTCTTCTATTAACCGTTCTAAAAATTTCCTCCAAGCTCTGTTTAGGTCACGTCTAGGCACTATTTTGGGGTTTACCGTCACGCCTTGGGTTTCTGAAGCCCTTTCAGGTCCTAAGCCGACTTATGGCTGTTTAGGTCCTGCTTAGCCCGACTTATTCCGTCTAGGCGCCATTTGAACTTAATTTTTAAACATTTTATACGTGAAGTAAATATATTTTAGATTTCTTTGATACACAAAAAATAGATTAGTTGGCCAAATAAAGGTAAATTGAAGTCTTCTTACAATAAAATTATCATTTTAAATTTGAAAACGAACAATAATTTGCTTTATATCACAAATTAAAATACTTATATTATTTCTAACATTTAGTAGTTTCAAAAATATAATTAAGAATATATATTTTAAATATTTTATTACGATATAATTTCATTTTTAGTTAGATTTATATTTTTATTTATTGAAAAATATTTAAAAAACTAGAAAAAATACAAGTCTGCTTAGGCTCTATTTAAACCCCGCCCAGGCTCCGTTCAGGCCTGGATAGTTTAGATCGTCCAACTAGCACCTAGCGGTTTTAAACCATTGCTTCTAGTGCTTGTTTAGCAACCTAATAAAAAAGGAGCTTTCGTTGTTTATACTAAAAGCAAATAACTGAATATTTAGAAGTGTTTGGTTAGGATGAAAAAAATCTAGGGGTTGCTTTTTACCATGTATAAAAGTGTGTTTCAAAATCAACTAATAAGTTTTTATTAGAAACTTTTGTAATTTGATACATATATACCCCTCATATGAAACATGTTATTGATGTTACATCATGTCCATTTTAGTTATTTTGACTATTTGATAAAATTGTTGTTACTTTTTCTATTGCAGTTTGTTGTTTTTTATTCATTGTTGGTGTTAGTTGTTCATATTAAATTTAATAATAAGTGTTTGATAAAAGAATTATATAACTATATCTACAAATTATATTTTCTTTACCTCATCTAATTATGGGTGTATTCTTATCGCAATATAAGATAGTGCCAAAGGAGTTGTATATGTGGTTGAACAACTTCTAAATATATATCAGATTCAGGGGTACGGAATCATATAGCATTATAGTGTGATATTAGTAAAGCAAGTCCGTAACTACAAGAACCTCCATCTCACAACATTACACAACTTGTTTCATGTTTTCACATGATCTATACAATAATAAGACAAGGTGATTCATGCATACATCAAGTTGCTTTAATTGATAACAATTTTTGTTTATTTGATTTGTGAACAATATGCCACCTTGAATTGATCGGACCATAGTTTTCCAAACGAGGACCTAAAAGTAACCTGAAGACCGAATAGATTTTTCCAAATTGACTCAAAAGTTCACGAAAGTTTTACACGGAAAGAGGTGCTGGAAGTGTTCTATTTAGAGTAACTTAGCTAAATACCAGATTTTTTGGGCCAAACTTTAACCCAAAATTACAAAACATATAAGAAAAGGTTGATAACGAAAAACACAAAATAACCCCTCAGTTTACGCTCCACCCTTCTCCCTCTTCTTTCTCCTTTACGATGTCACTGTCGTTCCACTAATCATCTTCCGTTGTTGCCCCACCACTATCAAAGATCTTGCCCCTGAAGGCCCCCCGCCGTTGAAGACCTTGCTGTCCAAGCCTCCCATCATCGAATTGCCGCCAATTTCTCATTTTTTGTTCGAATCACGTTGATTTTCGTTGAACAATGAGAATGGGGATTGAATCGGCGTCTCCGTCGTTGATGTTCCCTCCACCGTAGTCCCTCACTATTGAATCGTCGCTGATTAGTTTTCTTTGTCGTCGCTCTCCATAGATCCAGAAACTCATGGATCTCCAGTTGGTGTTTTACATATTGGTGTATATTAAGAGAAAGATTATATTGATATTCTATTGAATTGTGTTTTGATTTTTTTTCTTTTTGAGTTTCTACGGCGTTTTATATGATTTACAAATTATATAAAAATGTATATAGAGTATATACACATTTTATGAAAAATTGTTTCCCTCTTTATTTTTTTGAGTATCTATAGAGCTTCTATAAATCAAATACTTTGTTGTCACTGTAAGTGCAGTTGTCTATAGAAGCTCTGTAAAAGTTATATGAAAATAAGGTGGAATGTATTTAATCTAATATTTTATTATTTTGGACATTTATAAAATGAATTTATGTTTTGATAAAAATTTGAATATATTTCAAAAAAAAATAACCCAATTACGACAATTTATCCTCTATTTATGACCTGTTTTAAATTATTTTCTCCACTGCTCTAAAAAGTTTTTCTCACAAATTTAAATTATAGGTGTCGGTAGCAATCAATCAATGTCTTTAAGCCTTTGGTACCAATAAATTAGGATCATTTTCGCAATGTCAAAATCTATTATAATTGATACTGCTAAAAAAATGAAACATTTTTTATAACATTCCTAATCAAACTATAAATGTTTATTAGAAAAAGATAATGCTAATTAAGTAACAGAATCATTCTAGGATTCAGACTCCATTTCGTGGCCATCAAGCAATCTCCAAACTCTATAAATACTCAACAAAATTGAGGATTAAGGTATGAAATATCTAAAAAAACCCTAACCGCCATCTCTATTTTTATTTTCTCCTAAGCTCGTTACTGACTTAGGCATCGGAGAGTCCCCCAACCCCGATCCTCTTTTTTTTTTTGCAGGTTTCTGATCGTCGGATTAAGGAGCTTGTGGAGGTTATCGGTAATTTTCTCAACATTATCAATGGTGCGGTGAGCGTAAAAAGCATTTATTAGCTCCAGCGATAATCGTTTTCCAATGCGATCGATACAATTTAATTGAACCTTTCCCAACAATTTATGAGCTTCTCTGTACATAACTGTTAGTCCCGAAGATGGCTAGAAAGTATTAGAGGGGGGTGAATAGTATTTTATCGGAGTTTTTAGGTTTTTCAAAAAGTCTCCAGGAAATTGGTAGAGTCACAAGCGGTCTACTTTAAAAACCAATTTCCTTAGGCTCTTATCGCCTTTGTGACAAGACTTTTTGAAAATCTTTTAAAACTCAATTCCTCAATTTTAATAAAAATAGTTTTAGCAGTAAAGTAGAAAGTAAGGAAAGCAGAGAGTAGAGACACGGTAGATTTATCCTGGTTCGGGGCACCCCCTACTCCATTCCCCAAGTCAACCTGACTTGATATTTCCCAACTAAATGTTTTCTTTCGAGGCAGAAAACAAGTCTTAGTACTTTTGAGGCTTCAAGTACCAAATCCTTACAATTCTTTCACGGGCTGAGAATTAACCCAATAGCTTTTTCCATGAGCAACTTTCAGAACCCTATAGCATTTTGCAGGCGCAGCTATAAGAACCTTACAATTTGTTGTTTTTACAGGATCAACAACACAAACCTTATCAATTCGTTCGAAGATGTGATTTAGAAACTCAACGCTGAAGAAGCTCTTTTCTCTTTATGCGCTCAAAAGGAATTGGAGAAGACTTTGAAAGCTTTAGAACACAAGGATTGGATTATTGTCTTCTGAGGAGAAATGATCTTCCTTGACTCCTTTATATAGTGTGCAAAAGTGTCCTTGGAAAGTGTCCGTTGTAATATGACCGTTGTACTCTTGGTGGCTTCCTCAACCAGGTGACTCTTCAACCCGAAGATGTTGGGTGCGTTGTCATTCCTTGTGGGTGCATTCTCATCTCTCCTTGGTGGCTTCATCAACCAAGTGTCTTATCTCACCAGAGTATCACTTTCCCTTTTTGCTTTGTGTATTTTCCAACTTTATTTAGCAGTGTAATTTCTTCTAGCACACAGAGTCTCCAATTCTTTATTTGTAGCTTCTTCGGATGTTATATATATTTTGATATAATTAATACCATTTTGACTTAGTATTTAATTAATCAAAATATAGTAACAGTATTTTGTCGCCTTTAGTTGTAATCATCGAAAGTGAACTCAACACTTAACAAATTTTTTTAATCATGCCATGTAAGTTTCCCTAAATATAATGCAGAACCAAGCCTAACCCACTAAACTTCAGGTTTATTGGACTCGGGTTCGGATCAAACTTAACAAAAAAAATGAGTCCTAAGTCCTAACCCTGCCACTAAAATTGGGTTCGTACCGAGCACAATGAAAAGTCCAGCTCACGAAAGAGGTCTATTGCAAACGGATTTTTTTGAATTTGTTATTCAATAAAATCAAACTTTAATTTATAATAATTTCATTCTTCGTTCATTCAACTTCACATTCCATTTTTTCCTTCCCGTTTTCGTGTGTTTTCTTACTCCAAAGCGTTGACGCGTGTTTATATTATCTATACCTATAATAAGATTATATATCTTGGTATTAAATTTTGAATAAATAAACTTGTATTGTAAATAACCTTGAAAATCATGTAATTTAAATTTGTGTTTCTTTATTATTATTGTTATGGTTGTTGTTTTAATTACTACTATTTGTATTTATTATATTGTTACTATCACTATTATTTGTG